>VDFB02332875.1:0-26811 GCA_007258455.2 Sequoia sempervirens
CACCCTCCTCTAGCTCTATAATGTGCTCAATATCCCTATCTAGCGGTCTACCAGGTGGGGTGTCACTGAAAACCTTCTTGTGTTTAACTCTCAACTCCTGTATATATCTGGATGATATTCTGACCTTTGTTGCCCCTCCTACAATGGCATCAACACACACTCGATTTCCCACTCAACCATATCATGTCTCATGAGTCTCTCCATCCACCTGAGTGATACCATCCTGAAACTGCTATCTCTGATGGCCTTCAACACATGATTTTTCCCATCTACCTCAAAACTCATCTCCATCTCACAAAGGTTGAGAGTGAACTTCTCAATAGCATGAAGCCACTTCATGCTCACCATGTTCACCACATAGTAATTTTCCTTAAAATTATAGTTATTTAGACACATAGGGAGGTCCTTAATCGTCCTATCACACTTAAGGGTGTACCCATCAGCAACTTGACCCTTATACCTTCAAACTACTCGGTCATAATCCCATGCCTCTCCACAAATCTTGCATCGATAAAATTATGGGTGGCAACTGTATCTAGAAGAGTGATGACCTTTTGACCAGCCAAAATACCCCGCATCCTAAATGAGCCTTCCTTACTGAATACTAGTAAGTCGTGCCTCCTGGAGATTAATTTCCACTTCATTATCCTCTTCTTTTTCTAACTTTTCTTCCTCTGATTCTTCTTGATTAGCTTGCTATTCAGAATTTTTAGATTCTAAATCTTCATAAAATGCCCACATAATACGGTTGGCCTTTCCCTTAGGCCTCAAGGGACAATTGTGATTTGCATCATAGGGACCTTTGCAGTAGAAACACTTCTTTCACAAATCATTGAGAGTTTCACAATCTAATGGGGCTGTCGATTTCCCTTTTTGATCCCCCTTATAATCTAATTTATCTTTGTTAAATTGGTGAATGTTTTATTATCTCTAAATGAAGAAGAGTTCTTTGACGCAAACTTGCTTGATGGGGTTGCAAGTTCCATACTCCTTGATTTCTTCATTGCTTCTTGTAATGTTGATGGATCAAAATCCTTTATCCAACCTCGTAATGGTTCCAATAAGCCCTCCATGAAAAGTACAACTAGCCTCCTCTCATATATGTTTGGTACCATCACGAATAATCTCTTATAATCACTGATGTAGTTCTCCAAGCTACCAACCTACTTAAGCTATGCTAGGTCCCTAAAATATACCTTTGGATCCTTCTTATCAAAACATTCAACCAGTCTATCCATGAACTCCTGATAAGAAGTGGTGTGATCATGTTGCAGTGTCATCATCCCATGATACCACTGATCATGGGCTGCCCCCTCCAAATGTAACGTGACATACTTAATTGCTTCTTCTTTTGTCATAGGTCGAAGAGACAAGAAGGCATCTAACTTATGAATCAAAGATGGAGCTATCATCTTACGACTACCATCAAAAGTGGGTAATGTGAGTTTAGTGGTGGCATGCTTCAAGTCTTTGTTTTGACCTCTTGGTAGCCTATCTTGCTTGTTCCTATAGTTTTCTCTTCTTTGACTCTAAAACTTGTCAAATTTTATGTGTTCTCTCACTTGTGGTGCCAACAACTCCCACTCATCATTTTCTTCCATCATATCATCAGCAAACATTGGTTCACCCTCTTCACCCCCATTTCCCTCTTCTAGTTCATTTCTCAGGAAAGCGGGTCATGTAGGCCTATCTATCATTCGAGAAGGTGCTCTATATACTCTCTATGACGTAGTGACACCTATCATCATCCTAATCCTGGGGTTGTCTCCTGGGTAAATTCAACTGTTGTAAGGTTGTCATAAGCTAGTGTAATACATCAGCTACATGTTGCTAACCAACTTGTAAACCCCTCAAGGTATCCCTTACCATTCTATCATCTCCTGGTGGATTATTATCCACTCTGTCACCCATGCTTGCAACCTGTTATGTAGCTCTTGGGGATGATCCCTGATGAATCCCAATCAATCCAGATATTGTTTTCCCTTCAGGTACTTGTGGTGGCTGCCAATTCTTACAAAGTTCTCTCTCGTAGTGCCTTCTTGCTCTGTCACTTTGTTCCATTAACAATCTAATTTAACCTAGAGGATGGCAGGAAACCACTCTAATACCAATGTAAGTACTCTTCTTCTTCTAACTTCTGAAACTAGGTTTTTTTTTTTAGGTTTTTGTGTTTTCAAGGGTTTTATGCTTTTTTTGTATTTTTTGCAAATAACAATGCTAAAGATGGAAATTAAATGAAAGGAAATACAATAAACTAAAGAAATAGCAGCTCTTCAATTATTCGATTTAATTGATCAATTACAAGAGGATCAAAATACAAGCATACCAAGAAAATGAAGGATAACAATGGTTGCCATTAATTTTCTACTAAAAAGCACATCATGTAAGGTTTGATTCTTTAGAAATAATGAGTGAATGCCATAAATAATGGTGCAGTTGTCTTCTACTATTGTGGGTGCCCTTCCTTGAATTTTCTTGGAATTTTTAATGACCTCCACACATGAAATCACCCGTCTTAATCAAGACGCCTCTTGCTGCTCCTATCACTGGTAAAAATCAAGTCATACCTTCTTGGGAATTGTGCCAATAGTGCAAACGATAACCTAAATGGCTACTCCTCAATTCTCTGAAACTTTTGAATGATAATACACTCAAACCCTCTGATCGATCTCACTAATTTGCACAAATAGAACCTTTGTATGAAGTTCCCCTGAATGCCAAATTCAATGGATATTTCACCACCTCAAATGGTTGCAACACTGAAGAATGTATCATTCTCCAATAGCTTGAAGAATGAAACCCTTGGCTCCTTTCTCACAAAAAATTTTCATGTAATCAAATGCTCATAGAATGAATGGCTTGATTCCCAAGGCTAGATATATATAACTTCATGAAGGAGTCGATTTCCCTCCAAAAAGCACATTTAATAATAATTAAATTTTGGGTATGTGCAGGATCATGATGGGCCAAAAAGTGGCAATGATGGTATATGTAGGGTATGTGGCTGACAACCTTTTTTTTACCCAAAATTGATGAAATGAAAAGGGTTTTTTAAGGTTCTAAACTCCACCGTACAGGTATTTGTTTTACTTTTTAATTTAATAAATAATTTATTGTTTTCCTATTTGAATTACGACTAAAGTCCTAATTGATAGAGGCGATTGAAAAACATATAGCTTTCAAGCAAGGTATCACATTTTTTGAATTCAAAGCCATCACATTTCCTATGCTTCATATAGGATTAAAAAAAAAAAAAATCTGTAGTTTTGACCAAGTTAAAGGTGGTTAGACACAAAGTTTTATATTTTTAAAAGTTGTAATAAAAAAAATCATAATTAATTATTTACTTGGAAATAAATTACAAAAATATGATCACGCTCCGGGTTATGAGTCCTCTACTTATATCTAAAATATTATAAAAAAATATTATCATTTTATTGTGGTTAGGGTGGTTAGACAGACACCTACTTCTTATTTTTTCCCTGAAATTTAAGTACTACTGCATTGAAATTTTAAATGTTCACCAAATAGATTTTGTTTTAAAAAAAATAAACCTAGTAGTTTCGAAACTACATTCAATATGCTACAAGTTCTATTCTTACATATTTTTGAAATAATATAGATAACTTATTCAAATTTTTACGTCAAGTTGCCTAACTCTAATTTTTCTTAATTTTTCCACTTAAAGGCCTATTTTTTCCATGATGATCCTGCACATACCCTGTTATTACATTTGCTTCATTAATATTTCACCTTTTAACCTTGGAATAGGCACCCAATATTAATTGCTCAACTGGTCCCTTTTTTAATGATGAATTGACCCCTTCATTATAAAGTTAAATTATAACTTTATAATAGCACTTTTAATTAATTAAATATTATTCGAGCTAATAAAACGTTAATATCTCCTTCAATACTTAATATTTCATCATACCATCTAAAACTGGGGTCCACTCTGTAAATCTCAATACAACCAAGTGTGTTACTAAACATAGTAAGGGTCCCCTCTCAACCACCCTCTAACTTACTATAAACAATAAGTATAGTAAACAGAGCCCTAATAACACCAAACGAAAGCCATAACTGGAAATCATTAAACTCTAGAGAAGATACAAGTCTCAGAAGACCCTCTATCCATACTCATTAGCCTATGAGGGTCAGAATGATAGGCTAATCTCACTGACACTGATCTCTAACTAGGAGGGGACATTACAGTCGATTTGTATTTGATTGTTGTCGTAATGTTGCATCCCATTCGTAACTCTCACTCTAAACGATTAGTGCTTCATAATGGAATCCTTATACATGATCAAACAATCTAATTTGTATTGTGGGGGCATGACACTCATGCAATGAAACAAAATGATCTAATAATAGCTCTCTAATTAACATAAAAAATATGAGCCTAAGTTTAGCTTAAGTGCATGAGAATAAATTAGACTAATAATTAATTAAAGATTAATTAATTATTAGTTAATACATGATTTCTCTAACACCCCCTTTAAGATGAACTTAAGGAGTAGCTAAAAAACCTTAAAAAGAGAATGCATGATGGGTCTTGACAAACAAGGCTTAGTGAGGTACCCATGTACAAAAAATCTAATCTCTCACAAATTGAGAAAAGGAGAAAACAACATGAAAAAAACTTCTCTCCAAAAAAAAGAAAGGCAAATGAAGGACTGAAAAACCTCCAAAAATATTGTGAAGGACTAAGAAGCCTCCAAAACAATGTCCCAAAAAGAAGAGGAACACATAGAACATCACTAAAACACGAAGAAGCTATGGACAATTGTCAAAAGATGATTGATATAGTGTTGAAATGAATAACCCCCAGAGATAGGAATGTAAGAGTGTCCATATGGTAAATGCTTCATCTCCCAAAATGCATGGGTAACCAGCCGCTAATGTACACTTTATCCGTCTAGTACATAGGAACAAGAAATAGATACATAGATCACTCCAAAACAATGAAACCAAGGAAGCATTAGCACCAACAGTAGAAACCACCCAGAATGCTGACAAAGGAGAGCCAAGACAAATCCACTGAAATTGTGTGAAACCAAGAAGTGCATGTAAGAGAAACAAGAACATTTAAACATGCACAAAAGAGTACCTACAAAGAAATGGGTGTGTAAACTAAGACATGCACACATGAGGCAAGAATCACTAGGATTCACTGTTGTCATGGAAGAGACACTCACTTGAAAAAGGTGTGATGGAAAAACAAAAACCTACACAACACCCCCCCATGGCACTTTATATCATAGTGTGAATACAAAAGGCACAACAAGATGTGCAAAATCTCCAAAAAGTATACACCAGAATGACACTTTATCTCAGTGCATCTACAAAATATAAATTACATGCAAAAAATGTCTACAATGTCCAAATAAGATAGAATACTAGAACAGCCAAAAATAAGTTATCTCACACAAATGAAAAAGTTTTTAGGAGTTAAAATGTCCAAGTAATTCACCAGGTGTGAAAACACAAAAAAATGAATAAAATATAATTAGATAAAATTCTAGAAAAATGACATGGATGGTTGCAAAGAGCTTTGAAAGACCTTCCCAACGCAACTAGAATCGCAAAAAAAAGAGAAATGGGTCAAAAGTTATGAGCTTGGGAGTGAAAACAACAACTCTGACTTCAACAAGTTGTAGAATGCACCAGCAGCAAAAAAAATGGTGAAAATACTCACACCATTTGAAATTTGATGGAACTAGCTTTCCGACGATATCTTGTTCGCCTACTTTTGATATCGTACACCCAAGTTATGGAAAAACAAAAACACCTCCTTTAGGGCCAAAGAGGGTTTGAAGGGTCCCCTACCAACAATTTGTACTGTTGATATTAGCAAAATATTTCGTAGAATATTCCCTATTGTCGAAAAAAATACCAGCCCCTGAAAAACAAAAAATTGTCGGAATATTCCAAACTTCCTTGAAAAATTTGCTTTTACTAAAAAAAGTTGCCCAGTCACCAAAAAGGCAAGTACGACATCAAAAATGGTTGACTTGCCATAAAGTGGCTAGAAAACACAAAAAACTGCCAGGAAAAATAAAACTAGCCATTGGGGTTTTTTGTGGCCGTCAAGCGGCATATAATGGTCATTGTCAGTCGACATTTAAGCCACCAACGGGAGGTACTACAACGACCGGTGGTTGGCATTAAAGTCATCGTGCCAACAACCATGGGGCCCACAGAGCCTACCATAGCAAGTACCCTATGGGTACCAAAAATAAACTGCCCCACAAAAACTTTTAACCTACACTTTAATTTTATTTTTTTTATTTTTTTGAAAACTTCTAAAATAAAGATTTTTTTTTAAAAACACGTCGAACCCTTTTTCCTTTTTAGAACTTCGTGTACAAGGTCATTGGGTCCATACGACCTTTGTGCTAAAAAATTTGCCCAAAAACTTCCGTTGGTAAAACCAGTCAAGTTATAATCAAAATTCGTCGAATCAGCCTCCTGAATCCAACGTTTAGGTTTTTTTGCACCAAAATGCACCTAAAAATCACCCACCTCCAAAAATTGCAAAAAAAAGAATGGATAATCGAGATCTGAAGCTTGTAATCCTTGTTGAAGAAAAACTCAGAATCGAGAAGGGGTTCACTGAGTCCAGACTCTAATACCATGTTAGAATTGTGAATAACACAAAACACAAGATCAAACAATGAACAAAGACATCTTGCACACAAAAGATCTGCAAACAATAATATGCAATATCCTCAACAACAAAAAAGCTACAAAATTCAAGAGTATCAAAGGTTATGATAATACAATGAAAGTTGAGTGCTATATAGGAGCAACCCTAAATGATAAATGGATTAAATCATGACAAGTGTCAACATCTCATGCAATAAGACAAAATGAACTAATAAAAGCTCTCTAGTTAACATAAAAAAACACTCCTAAGTTTAGCTTAAGTGCATGAGAATAAATTAAACTAATAATTAATTAAAGATTAATTAAACTAATAATTAATTAATTAATGATGATTACTCTAACATAAATTTTGATAATTTAATTTGTTGAATTTTTTTAATACAATGTTTTTGACTAGAAATACAACAAAAATATATAAACCGCCTTGAGATTTCCACCATTACTCTTATCTCAAAAGTCTCAAGACTAGAATGAAATCCCACAAACGAGAAAAATCTCTGAAAATTTTCTTGAATATAGATGGTAGAAAGAGAAATCCCAATCAAAGGCAGCAGTGGCAGAGTTTCTATTTTCTACAGCTGGTGCAATTTTATCTTGCAAAATATTGGTACTGCTGCATCTAATACCTTGCTGAACATACAATATTGAAAACAATTATTTTTAGGGTGGCATTTCTATTTCAGTTTATTTAGAAGGGAATGCATCATGTAAAGGAGTGGGTCTTTTGGACCGCTAGCTGCCAAATAAATGGATGAATTGCATGATGTGAAACAACCTTGGGCTGTATGCAGAAATTTAACTTGTCTACTGACTACTGTACTTAGTTTACACAAAAATTAATGAAGAAATTTGCAATGCATTTGAACTTTGGACATCTCTACAAGACATTAATCAACTCAAATTCCTTTGAGGATATGCTCCATTCCTATGTTCAACCCTTACGCTCGAGTTGACTATGTTGAACAATTGAAGCACTTGCAACTTATGGAGAGCAGGTATACATGACACATGCCTTCTATACCTCACCTATGCTCCAACCATGATTTTTTATTCTCTTTTGATATGATTATAATTCCTTTGGCCCTGTTAATGATGTATTTTTAACAAATGTTTTTAATTTATGCGAGAAACAGTCTATATGCCTCTTGTTAAATCATTAGGGATTCTTACTGTAACAAGAATAGAGGTTCATGTCTAATTAGGGCACTGATTAGTCTAAAACAGATTATTTAAACTCTTTCCGTGGTACATTTTATATGAAATAACATGGGGGCTTCTCTTTCCCTTTTAGAAACAAAATTACTGAGGAACTAGAATAATCTCAATTTTGAATAATTACCTCTTACACATGAAACAGACGTCACACGACTCTTGTTTTAATGGGAAAGAAGTAGCAGATACTAGAAGTTTATCCTTATAAAGCTGAAAGTAATCATTCCAGTATACAGAATATAATAGAGTACTTTTGCTTATTCCCCATACATGTAGGGTCAATGAGATAGAGAAAAGATTTTACATAGAACTTTTCTGTAGTTTGTATATAATTTGCATAATTGCTGCAAGCAGATTTGCTGTCATTTACATGAAATATATCTCTGCATGACACACATAAACTCAGAGTACTTGTTTCCTGAGCTATGTAAACTATTGAAATACCGTACTTTACTGTAAAGTGTGTTGCAGCCTCACTTACATGTGATGTAGGATCTAGGTAGCCTGACCCTTTTATATTTCAAAACATAACAGATACCGTGCTAGTTTTGGATGCTTCTGAAGAAGGGGATCATTCTATTAATGTTGAGCCTCAATAATTAAAGCAATACCCATTTAAAACTGTCAAACTTTGGTTTTATTCTTCATCTTCAATGGCTAGACTTTCCTTGTAGCCTTCCATTAACTTAGTCAACCCCCTTCCTAATCTCTCCAGAATTATATCTTCCCTTTTCCCATCTTTTCCTTCAGAGAAGAACTGCATTCCACCACTTCTTATTAATTTTCTTTCTTCATATGTATCTGTCTTGGCATGTACTACATCTCCACTCTGTATCATCATAGCCATGGGGTGTTTTTTTCGCAAAATGTGAATAAAAAGCTGATCCCCCTCTACATTTTTTGAATGGTTCACAAGCCTGGTGTTGAAAATCTCCTTGCCATCTCTTAAAGTTCTTAATTCTATGCTCACTGAAGTAATCCCATGATTGAACCTCACCATAAAACATAATATAATCCCTGAACATTGTTCTTTACTATCCAATGCAACATAGAGTAGATCACGCCCATTCACTTCTATCTTGTGTTGTAAGCATTCTGGAACATTATTTGCAGAAAAGCTGAATAACTCTAGACAGTGGGTCTCCTGTAATTCCAATGGCAGATTATGGTAATTAGTATACAAGATATTCTCAAAATTTAATTTTTTTGATAAACTATGTTGGCCACATGTCAATCAAAATGGGAGTCATAACTTTGCATTTGTGTACACGGGTTCTCAGCCAAAAGAATCAAAGCAGGCTCTTTGGCAACACACCCACCATCCACACTGGATTGTCTCAAGATGGATTTTGGGATATCCCATGTTGGATATCATTAAAGTTTTAGGTTGTATTCCTAGTGCTTACTCCAAGATGTTGGGGTCACTAGCCCAAATCAGAGAATTTATCTTTATAATCCAAGTGTGCTTAGACATTTTACCCCATGTTTCAGGTGGATATTGTAAAAGACAAGTTGACTAGGAATATTACTATTAAACTCCATTTTCCCCTATCTTTCTTTCCCTATAATATTCTAAAACTAGTAGCTGAGTTATGTAATTATGCTATAGATGGTACTACTATTATATAAGCAGTAGAGAGGAAAATGAGAGATACCTTGATTAATTGTCGGTGATTCAACACTGAACTTTTTGATCTAGCCAATCTGCAACCAATAACATGCAACCTTCTTAAGGATTTCAGCCCTTCCACTCCTTGAATATGCTTAACACTCCTACATTCTGATAGAGAGAGCTCTTGTAATGATTGCAAGGATCCAAAGTCAGGCAATTCAACAAGTTCGCTGCAGTTCTGTATACTCAGAATCTTTAGCCTCATCATACCTGACATGTTTGAGATTTTCCTTAGTCCTGGGCAGTCTTGAATATATACTTCAATGAGTTTCTCTGGAAGATGTGGAAGTTCCAAAATCTCTGTGCAGTGATGTAAGTAGAGTTTGCTTAGACGCAAAAATGTGCCAAAAGTTGGTGGCAAAGAGGACATTTTGTATGATTTAAGATGAAGAGTTTCTAATGATAGAAGCTCTCCAATATGTTCTGGTAGAGGACAACCACCTTCTTTTAGATGCTTTAAGGATGTAAGTCTAGAAAAGCCAGCTGGAAGAACAGATAGGCTGTAATTTTCTTCCATTTCTAGAGTCCTTAAACAAGAAAGTTTCCCAATGCTCTGTGGAAGTTCACATAGGTTGTAGCATTCGTTGAGCAGCAACTCTTCTAAATGGACCAGATTTCCCAATTCTTCAGGAAGTCGAAACAAAGAAGTGCAGTGGTTGAGATTTAGATGTTGCAAGCAATTAAGTTGGCCTATTGATATAGGCTAGCTCCTTATGGCTTCACAATTACTTAAAACCAAGCTTTCCATGCAACCAAAGTCCCCTAGCTCTGCTCCTAGGATGATTCTATTGCAACCAGCCATATCTAACTGGCATAAACTTTTGAGTTTATATATTGAATCAGGGAGAGCCTGTAAGCTAGAGCAACCATGTATATCCAGATACTGCAGGCAATTCAATTCACCTATCCGGTAAGGAAGACTTCTTAAATCATGGCAACAATGAAGAGACAGCATCTCCAAGCTGGACAGCCATCTCAAGGATTTAGGCAAATTCTTCAAAGGTATTCCATCCAATTTGATTTTTTTGAGAACCCTTAGCTCTTCAAACGAGTCAGGTAACTTTCTTATGCTGTGACAATTAGAAAGAAAGAGCACCTCCAGAGAACTGAGGTTAGCTACAGTGTCAGGTAGTTGGCTTATGTTGCAGCAGTTTGACAGATCCAGGTATTTAAGCTCTGTTAGAAGTCCAATGGACTCTGGTAAAGCCCTTAACTCTTTACAACCACAGAGTTCCAGCTGTATGAGTGATGTATGATTGGCTAAATCTGGAAGCACCTGAAGATTTGTGCAGCCATTCAGCTTAAGTACTTTAAGATTTGTTGGCCCCTGCAAATAGAGTAACAATTATATTTAAGGATTCGTTAAGAAGGTATACAAATCCATTTTTTTTTGGTATTGTAAAAGCCTCTCTGCACTTACTAATCTTTCAAAAAATTACATGCACCAATAAAAGTATCTGTTCCTATCTTGAATCTCTTTTTCCTTCCCCCCCACAATCCCAATAGAAGGAAATTACCTCAATGTTTGATAGTTCTAGCCACACTGCCTCAATGTCTTTACTGAAGCTTAAATCTAGTACAACTAAATGCTTCATACTCCATTCACATGGAAAGCATTTTAGAGGGCAATTTTCCCATTTCAACCATTTCAAATCTGGAGGCATTTGTCCAAAGTCCCCTTCAATAAGAGCTCCATCCAACCATAACAATTGCAAATTACACATTTTTTGCAAATTATGAGTTTGCACTCGAACATCTTGCTGAAGGTAGGTAAGGCATCTAACACTTTCTGTTCCCTGATCAGATTCCAATTGATAAAAGTTTATTAGCATCAATATTGACATTGAATTGAACCGTAGAAAATAGGGTACAACTACTTTGCCTAATGCATACGAAGTAAACACATTAGAAAAACCTAGTGCAAAGATAAACAAGAGACATATCTCAAACATCTTGTCTACAACATAAGGAAACTCATAGCCTTTTTCTTCCCAAACTAAGTTTAAGGAATAGAAAAAGATCAGGAAAAGGAATAATAAAGTAGGTGGGATTCAAAGCATCACCTTTCCTTGCATTATAACCGTTTCAGCCTCTTCTGATTTCCATAATCTGCTACGCTTCCCTGGTTCCAATGATTCCTCTGCTACAATAGCTCTTCCCATGTCCCTAAATTCACTATGCATTACAAATCTATCATCTTCATCTAGTCTAATGAGTGATTTCAGTTTCATTTTTGTTAGGCCTACATTGGGACGCAAATGACTAGCTTCCCAAAAGCTAATGACACTTTCCTTCTTTCTTCCTATGAATAAACAAGCCATGTCTAAAAACATCTCTTTCTGTTCTGACTTGAGGCCATCACAAATAAGTCTAAGAATAGCATACTTGTCATGATAACTTGAATAGTGTAGTATGTCAATGGCCTGATTCCAATATCTTAGATTTCTACTATACAAATGAGCACCCAAAACTTCCAGTGAAAATGGCAGCCTATTGCAAATATCCACAGCTTTGCAAGATAAGTCTTTATAAGATTCTTTGGGTTTATCTCTCATGAAAGCATGCCAGCTAAAAAACTGCAGAGCATGTTCCTCATCCAGTCCCTGCATTTCATAAGAAAAATCAGCATGTTCATTCTTTATGATGTTGGGGTCAATCATTGTTACAAGAACTCTGCTACCTGGTCCAAACCAATCACCTCGTAATCCCTCCAGCTGCTTGCAATCATCAACATATTCCAGAATAACAAGGGCCTTGATGGACCTCAAACGGTCCTTCATCAAGATCTTTCCATGAGCCTCATCATTAACTTTATCCTTAAACTTGACAAGGTCTTTCAATATTTGACGCTGCATCTTAGCTACACCATTTGTATGTTGGGCTTTATGACGGACATCATATACAATGCAGGTAGCATCAAATTTGAGATAAATGTGATTATGGATGGCCTTTGCTAGAGAGGTTTTTCCCACGCCACCCTTTCCATAAATGCAAACAGTGAGAACATTCTCATCAGAATCTATATTAAGCATCTTCATAATTTTGCTCATGTGCTCTTTCATACTGATGAAGACATGCTTCGAAATTCTAAGGGGTTCATTTCTGATCACATGGGGTATTGCTTCTGAGGGCTCTTCTTCTAAGGGATCAGGCAGAACTTTCTCCACTGTGACTGATGTCATCTTTTGCTCTAAGGTCTTGAAAACATCTTGGACTACAAGCTTGACAAGTCCCCCTTCAAATCTGAAAGATAGACGAATTTGTAAACTAAGAGATTGCTTGGTTTTTTGTAAAAATTTATGCTTGCTATAACATAAAACAGTTCTCTTAGACTAGTAATTATCAGACAAGTACTATTCAACTTGAGGATCTCTAGAAATTGTGATCTTCAGCAATATATAAAAACAACTTTCTTCTGCTATAAACTCATGAGAAGTGGTAAAATTACTTAAAGCTATTGTTTGCTAGATTCAATGCCATGATAATTAGGAACAGTAAAGAAAGAAGTTTCAGTCAAATAACAACGAATAAAGAGGATTCACCTGAGAGAAAAAGTAAGAAAACTTAAAAGATGTATTTGAATAAGGGTTAGAATTTTGTAAATTACTGTTCATGCAAAGACGTAGAAAATGAGATTATAGAATATAAATTACAGAGCTATGGAAGGAGAAAGATGAATTTTATGATGAAAAAAATATTGACAGACAAATTTATTCCTGACAATGCTCCTGGAAATACGATATTCACCATCAGATTCATTAGTCCCCTTCAGATGGTAGTCCTCCTCAATTTTCATCTTCACTTTTAGCTATTGAACTCAAACTCAGGTGTTCTAATAATTAACTACGTGACTAGCTCAAAATTCATATTACCAAACTATCCTAGAATTCTATAGAGAGCATGAACAAAATTTCTCTATGAGTTTCTTTTCAGAGTTATTCTTACAAAAAAATTCCCAAAAATATGAAGCAAATGTCATACATACCCTGCTGTGTCATCTGTACACCAGCCAGAGAAGGAGGAAGCTTTAGACAGAGCGTTTTTCCACTCCATAATCCTTTCCTGTGTGTATCTTCCTTTTTTCTTCTTAAAAGCCTTTGCAAAGACACCCCTCTCAGGATTTCTTACTTCTGTTGGCTTTACATAATAGAATAAGGGTATAATTATACCATTTGATTTACACATATGGGCTACCTCGTCCAAGCACCAGTGGGACTCTGCAAATTTCCTGGAGAAAATAGGAATGAGGATGGCACTGTTTTCAATTGCCTTTTGAAGAGTTGAACTGATCTCCTCCCCCCTTTGCAGCTTTTGGCTATCCAGGAATACATTAACCCCCGCATTTTCCAGTGAAGCATTGAGGTGATCTACAAATTTTCTTCTTATGGGATTCCCACGAAAGCATAGGAAAACATCATACTTCTTGGATGCAGAGCACAGAACCGTGTGTGAGGGATTATATCTTTTCAGTGACATGATGATCTGCCAAATTGGAAGTGTACTCTTCTCAATGCTGGGTGATTCCTCCTGTTATTAATTAGAAGCTATTAGGCGTTTATTCTTCTCAAGGCTGGGGTATTTCTTCTCAATATTAGGTGCAATCTAGATGTCGGAAACTATTGGCCTTTACTCTTGGCAAGGCAGGGGCAATTACTTCAGCTATAAGTTATGAGCTTTTAGTTAGAGAGCTCTTTTACTCTTAAAAGATGTACCTGCTGCTATCTCTGCGATAGAAACTCAGGCTTTAGCTTGATAAGCCTGGGGTGGTTTCTCTGGTTATCATCTTTCACTTGAGTTAGAGAGATTGGGCTTGTCCTCTTTGCAAGGGTGCTACCTAAAATCTCAGGCTAGAGACTATTGGACTTCTACTCTTTTCAAGGCTGGGGTGATTTCTCCTGTCATTAATGAAATCTCTGAGTTTGAAACTGTAAAGTTTTACAATATGCAATTCTAGGGCGAATCCCCCTCCTGTTAGTTGTTATATGCAAGTTATGGGTTGAAGGCCATTGGGATTATAATCTTGGCAATCCTATCAAGTATATATTTGATAATTGGGCCTTGACTCTTCCCAAGACTGGGGTGATCCTTCAGCCTTAAATGTAATTCTAATCTGTGGATGAGTCATAGATTACCTGTTAGTCTTTCACTTGAGGCAGCTCTGTGAGAGAATGGGGTTATATTCTTAAGAATACTGGGATGACTCTTGACCTGCCTTTTTAAGGCTGAATTGATCCCTTCTGCAGTTATCACCTTTTTCAGTCCTGTTAAGCAACATAAAGAAATAAATTTGTCAACGAACAGAAAGAAAAAAACAAACTCACAAAAAACCAGAGTGCATCAAATGGGCTGGAAATGTACAACCATAAGAATAGACTGGAGGATCTATTTAATCATCTCTACCCAGCTAGGAGTAAAATGTGAAAAATAAGAGTTTTGTCTCTAAAATTGGAAAGAAACTAGCTGAAAATACAATCCACATTTAATAGATTTTATTCACATTAGATGTGTTCATTGGTCTGGAAATTTGAATGACGTTAGACAAGCCTACGAAATGTATTCACATCATAAAGTGTCTCTCAATAAAGAATTTCTACACACCCCATATCAAACTGGAGTTTCTTAGAGCACCGAGGCTCTCAAATTCAGAATTAAAACAGAAAACCAAAGCAAGGTAGACTAACCACATCTTTTTGTATTGAAGAAGCCTAATAAGACCAGCATAGAGAAAACATCAAGAAAAGGATCACAGATCAGTTCATCAGAGCAAAGCTGTTGTCATGCCACTCAAACAGCATTGTACTTTATAGTCAAGGCCCAAGAGTATTGAAAATAGCCATGAAATAATTATGATACCAAAGTGGAAAATTAGGAAGATTCATGGAAGCCCAATGCATTATCAACAAGCAACTTCTGTAGGCTATAGCTCCACCAAATCCGATATATAGAACACTTGCTCGGAATCTTCCCACTTAAAAAGAAGACCTCAGAAAGGCCGGGCTTAACCGGCACACTCTAAGCGCTGACTTGCTTAGGTGGCCGGACGCATGGCCCCATTAATCCGATCCGTTCTTAACATTTCTACATTCCGTTTTCTACGGATTCCGTTCCCGTAACTTTTCTCGTTCCTCGTTCCACCGTTAGAGGTTTCTCCGCCAAGTGGACTGGTACAGCTCAAATATTCCGTTTAAGATCCTTAGTTCACAATTTTTTATTTTGAAAATTGTGACTAACTATTTAGGTAGATTTAGATTTTCGTTATCTCACGGAAAAAGTGTTCTATATATTTTAGTTTATACATGTTTTGTTTATATATAAAAAGGCCCCGTGCATGTGTCTTTTATTTTTTTCTTTTAAAAGAATAATCAATGATATATAAAAATAATAATTATAACTTAAATTAAAATATAATTAATTTTTAATAATTTAATTTAAAATATTGTAATTCAATTTTTTAATTTGATAAATTAATATTTTAATTAATTTTTTGTAATTTTATAAATTAAAAATTAATATTAGTGTCTTTGATTTATTTTAATAATATAAGATAAAATTTAATTAGATAAAATAAAGAAATATTCTTGTAAAATAAATTATTAAATGAATTTTTTTTTCAATTATAATAAACAGTCAAGTGAAAAAAGGATCTAATACTAATGTGTACTATACAATACTAATAAACAAATAATGAGTGACAAAGTTCAAGGATTTGAAAAAGAGAAACAGAGTAGGGTAGAATTAGGTATTTGCTATTCCATGTTCTTAGTGAGCTCAAACATGAGAAGTTGCTTGTTAGAAAGATTGATGTCTTTCTTTCCTTTATTATACCCATTTTTTTTTATATTTAGGCTAAGATCATGACATGATTTTCATTTTATTTGTTTTCTATTTTAGTCCCCTTTGATATTCAGTGACAATACTTAAAGGTGCTATCAAATGATAGATATACACAAATATGTATATAATCTCTATAAATATTTGTGTCTATTGGTCATTTCCAAAAATATGTAAGAGTAATACAAAAATTATTAACCAAACAAATTATGATTTCATAATTCTCTTTTAACGTATGTAGCTCAAGATAGGATAAAGTTAGAGTAGATGTGAAGCATTCCAACTATACTCAAGGTAGTGCAAGAAAGAAATTGCATAAAAATCCCATCATTATAACCATTTTAAAAATATTTTAATACATAACAATATTCTACTAGATTTTGGTATGATTTTTCTTAAATATTTATTTTTTTCATGTTTATTATTACTTGTTAAGGTTTTTCATACAACTATATAGGTCTAGCCAAAGCTACTAGGACTCTCATGTGCCTTGAGAAAAAAATCTATAGACTGACATGTTGGTGTGTAAGGGTGTTAAGTGATATCCATTTGGTCAATTTCATTCACGAGGATTTCTTATAACAATAGATTTTTTAAGGCACAATCCTCACATAAGGTACAATATAATATTGATTTTTTAAAGCATATTGATTTACATAATTCTAAAAATAATTTTGTGGGCATGTTTAATAATGATTATAATAATTCTACATCTTCTTCTATAACAATTAGTACATTTTCACTTCATGAGATCCTTGTGAATGGTTATTATGATCCTTTATACACTAGCGTTTATGTTTGCTACAAACCAATTAAGAGTGTTCTTATTGATCTTGTCAATTTAACATATACTCAAAAAACATTTAATAATTATTTTTATTAGCTATAATATGAGTATTTAATTTTTTTCCTTAAGATAACTAATGGAATGTCAATTGCGGCTAGGGGTTTCTTTATTTTACTTTTGGTAGTTTTTTTAAAGAAAATCAACTCTAAATATCATATTTTTTTTTACTTTGGATCAGTTCCATGTATTACAGGGGTTTCTTTATTTTATTTTTGGTAGTTTTTTTGAAAGAAAATCAACTCTAAATATCATATATTTTTTTACTTTGGATCAATTCCATGTATTACTTGGTTTTCCATAGATTCAACAATGTCAATACATTCCTTATATGTTACATTAGTATATTAAATAGGTTCAAAGGGTGAAGTTGTTACTATTGCTAGAGAACCATATGTATCATTATCAAAATTAGGTAATTTTATTTTGGATATATTTCTTTAGATGCTTAAGGAAACAAGTTAGGTAATATGCATCAACCATCCATCTTCATTATTTTTGGTATCCCAAATTGATGGGGTCATATCTCCTAGATTTCTTATCAAAAATTGAAGTTGTAGATGCATTGGAAATAACTCCAAAAAATATAAGTAGAAATAGAAAGAGGACTAGTCAAAGGAAACACAACATTCAAGTGATAGAAATTACTCTAATGTTGGTGATACTTCTATGAAAATCTTTGAACTTTATCACTCATTATTTGTTTATTAGTATGTATCATACACATGATTATTAGAAGTTTTTTTCTCCTTAATTATTTGCTATAATTAGAAAAAAAATATTTAATAACCATAAAGTGTGTTTTGATAACCATGTCCACCACAATCTAAATTTTTAAATTCAAATATTTACATATTAATAATCTCTCTTACAAATTTAATTATTTATTGTATCTAATTAAATTTTATCCGATATTTTTAAATAGATCAATAGACATTAATAGTAATTCCTAATTTATAAGATTAAAAAAAATTATTACAATATTAATTATCAAACTTAAAAAAAATATTCTAAATTAAATTATTAAAAAAATAATTATATTTTAATTTAAATTATAAAAGTATTTTTATTTTTTGAATATCATTGATTATTCTTTTAAAAAAATAAATAAATAAAAAAAGGACAGGGGCCTCTATATATAAAGAAACATATATTAACATTCGAAAAAAAAAAAAATTAAATAAAACCTATTTTACCTACATAACTATGAGATAAGGGAAATCTAAATGAACCTTCAACCTAACGGTGAAAATGAACAGCTACGGAAAAGAAAATGGCTAATGTTCAAACGGAGGAATGAGAAAGGCTACCGGAACGGAATCCTTAGAAACGGAAATGAGAAACAGAAGGGTCGAGTTAATGGGGCCCACGGGCGCGGCCACCTAAGCAAGTCAGCGCTCAGCGCTTAGAGTGTGCCGGTTAAGCCCGGCCCCTCAGCAGAAAGGCATAATATATTTTTTTTTTTATCATAAATCTTCATGGAATCTATAGACAATGTGATCACGTAGTATGTCATTCAACTTGATGCCAACGCTGATGGAAATAATTTTGAATACTTCTGTAAAAATTATAATATAATGACCAGAGATGTTGTATATAATTTTGAATTTTCCAGCTCGGAACAAGCATATTTCTTCCTGAAACTCCTGAGAAGCATCCATCATTGTTTCCTTACTCAAAATTATATGGGTTTTTCCAAAGAAACCGCTTGTCATCTACAATGAAGACCAGAGGTATTGATTACTGAAGGAAATTTTATGGGCTCGCCTGCATTTTAGATTAGAATCTACAGTTCACTATATAATACGCAAAAGAAACGGTCAAATTAAGTATTTTATTTTGTTATTGTCATAAGGGGTGGAGCTTGATACAAATTTTATTTGTATTTATAGTTAAAGTTCTTGGACACGAAAGCCCCAGTACAGCAAAGCCCATAAACTCCAGTAGAGTAAAGACAAAATCGTTATTAAATGTGCAGATCCATAAACATTGGTAAAGATTTGGCATGTCCTTATCAATCGTGTACGACTTTTGATAATAACCTATGCTTTCCCATGAGATTATCGGTCAGGAATAGAATCAAGGAAGGTTCAGGAGAATTTTGTTTTCTTGGGCATATGAAGTGTTTATTTGAGAGAATTATATGTATATATATTATGAAGGTGATTAATAATGTGATATTATAAGGTTAGAATATATATATATAGGTTTCTTATATATTTGGTACTATCACATTATTTTGATTGATTTACCACTTTTACTAATTCTAATTTTAATTCTCAATTTACTTTCAAAAATAAAACATATCTCATGGTTAAAGAATTTCTAGCTCTTAGATTATTAATTTTAGTCTTGAATAAAATATGCAGTCATAAAAATGACCCAAGTCAATTTTGTAATGTGAACTTGACTCTCATATTTAAAATTCAAATTTCACCCTAGGTCCAAGCCAACTCAGCTTTAACTAATTATTTTGTGTAGACTCCTAAACCACAACTATCAAATTAGGTACCTAGGTCAAGTTTAAAATAGCCACTTTTGTAGGTCATTTCATAAAGAGAAGCATTTAGGATCCCTCGTTGCAAGGCAACTCCACTACATCTATCTATAAAAAAGGATCACTCATTAGTTATTATTTAGTGTGTTCCACATTAAATCTTACATCAATATGGTGAAACCCTAACTATTGCATGAGGTTGTTCTAATATTTGTTGCATTGAATTCCACTTTCATCAAGTCTCAAGTGTCAATTACCTAGCAACCAACTTATCAATCAAGGGGCTTTACTAAGGAAAATATACTCACTAGTAAGCTCCTAATGGTGTTTATCAACATTGCTAGTTTTTATATTGTAGATGAATGTTTGTTTATAGGTAAAAAATATCTAAAGGCAACATGGTCATTGTTTAGATAAAATTCAAATCTTTAGTCAAAGGCCATTTCTATGGAAATAGATCAAATTTATAGCCACATAATTGACCACATAATTTTTGAGAATGTGGTCTAGTTCATATTTCATTGTTCAACTTTTAATGTATCCAAGATTAAATGATTCCTTAAGCTATGACTCAAAATTTGTGATCAAATAGCAGAAAAATACCTATTGACCATTGAAATGATTTATTTTTATTGATTATTATATTCACACAACCTAACTTTAGTAAATAAAATCATTTGATTTATTTATATTTTGTTGAACCTAATATTTGAATCCCTCTAGGGTTTTGACCTTATTTATATCTATTATTTTCATATCTAATATTTTTCATTGCTTTCACTTATCATTTTAGATCTCATTAAGGTTTGGATCCACCCTTAATTGTTCATCACTCTATATAAGTCTTTGGGATTTCATTATCTTCACTTTTTGATCCCCACCTATCCATGCTTTTATTTTAGATTAAAGGGGTAATACAATAGGTTTTGACGAGACCCTAGAAACCCAAAAAAATAGGAAAAATGTCAAAAAAAGCACAACTGATCCATAGAAAAACCATAGATAAGTAGGTTTTTGAAGGACCTAAACCTAATACACCAATGCATCTAAGTTTTGGTTGATTTTCTTCAATATATAATTTATACCATAGATATTTATGATTCTTTATTTTAGGATTCTCTTCATGCCTACATCATGGATTATGAGTTTTTTTCATGTTTTATTAATTCTTATACTTTTTTCCTTGATGATATCAACCTCCTATCACATAGACAATCCTACATGTCACATGTATACAATTGTTTGAATGCTTGTCTAATATTTCTTCCTTTTTGGACCTTCTGCATACTTGCCCATCTATGTTGGATGATTTTTTTCTATTATCCCCATGACGCATTGCCATTATAACAAGAAAAATGTTGATACTTTAGTCCTAACCTCTCATGAATCATATAGGGATCTTCCTTCATATCATGATGATATACCTAGTAAGAAAATGTTTTACACATCTCGTGTTAGCTTTCCTTATTTAGTTATGGGTTCTCATAGGTGTGTCTCTCTTGCTTCATCTTACTTTGAGGATCCTAGAATATAGATAAAATTGCTTCACCTTTACATGAGGTTGATAGTCCTCTATTTTATGGTTAATAGTTTATTGGTGCATGTTTTTGACACAACACTTTGAATAGTTCCCTACTTGAATAGAAAATGGTTTCACTAAGACTCTTTATGGTAAGTTTGGTATTGCTTGAGTAACCTAGCATGCAATTATTTTTACTTTCTCATCCTAGGGGCTCTAACAAAATCAAAGGAATAAACATATAAGGTGTTTTTTTGCAAAACCTACAACCATTAATTTGAAATCCTAAATTCTATAATAAACTAATTCTAGTATACCCCTAAGTTAATCAAGTGTGTAAAAATATTACAAAAGGGAAAGACTACTACACTAGCATGCTCAAGTTGTTCACAAGAAGAATTAAACATCAACAAATTCTTAGTGATCTAAAACGCATTGAATTCATCCAATACTCATTAAATCAAGAATGAAAAAATAGAATAACATGAATCATTAGTAGAAAACCAAAAGAAGAGAAGGGAAAAACTAGAAAATAAGTAAAATTTTAATCCAACAACATACTATTTGGATCTTATTTTGGATTTCATGCACAATGAAAGAAAAAAATACAAGAGTGATCCCACAATAGTGTGCCCCATTTTTGGACAAAGTGGTACATTGAAATTAATATTTTAAACCAAAATTTGATCCCATAGTAACTAAATCATTAAAAATTTGAAGATGATGTGAACTAAAAAAAAAATTTGAAATGTTTAACATAAGTTTTAATAACTTTTTAATAGTTAACAATATTTTTTAAAAGTGGCAATTATTCCATATTACATAACTTTTTTTACAAAAAAATCATTATAAATTATTAAATTTAGATTAGTAACAACAATATATCTAGTGCATGTATATATTTTTGTAATTTTTCATCTTATATTTTAATTTTTAATTAATTTTTGAAGTGAGATTAGTTATACTTTAGACATAAATGTATTCCATATCATATAACTTTTTTGTATGTATCCAAATTATTTTTTTGTTGAAACAAGGACATCAATATATAGTGTACATGTTTTTCAATATTTTCAATATTTTTGTTTTGCACATGTGTGGAATAGAAACATTTGTTTGATGAAAAACTTATGTTCACAATAAAATAAAATAAAAAAATAATTAATCAAATTAAATGTATATTTGAAATCATTTTTTGAAAAGCTTACTCCAAGGACTACGAGCTTATAACAACCTCCTATCATTTTGATTCCATTTATTGGTCTAACCCAAGTTTAAAACATAAAATTTTGAGGAAAATACGAGCATCAAAGCACAAAGGCCTATCCAAGGTCCTTCATTTGAAGGTTCATTTCATGACTTAAAATATATTAGAGACCTTCAAACCAAGGTTTACTTTTGTTTGAAGGTGATTGTGTAGTCACCTTTAAATGAAGATGCTTGCTAAATTTTCTCTCCCTACCCGTACAAATTTTTGATGTCCCACAAGTGGGACACATTATTGTGGGTCTACCACTTAACAAGATTTTAAGTTACAATATATATCTATTTGGCAAGGAGTTTGAAGAGCTTTCCTTCCAATTTAACCTTTTAGTTCAAATTTTAGATAATAAATAGTTATATAAAGCTCCAATTCAAATAAGGAGATTATTTTTTTGAGTTTGAAATGTTCAATTTTATTCCTTCTCAAGTTATTTTCAAATTGTATAGATCTTATGTTATTGTACTTCTTAGCAACAAGTCTTATATTATTCATGCTTCGAGTAATCTTAATTAGGATCCTACAAGTCTCTTGAATTATTTGGATAATTTTTCTAATCTTGAGCTAATCATTAGTTTAACAATATTAATCATTCTCATTTCTAGTTCTTCTAGTATGTTACGTATAACAAATCTTAGACTAAAGGATCATCTCTATCAGAGTCCAACTACAAAAATAGTGAATCATTTGACAAAAATCATGTAATTATATATGATGTACAAGTCAAATTTAATTGAAAATAGAGATATTGTGATATTTCTTGAAAAAATAAATAAATGCAAAAGTCAAAAAAATAGCATCCTACTACAAGGAGGGGTAAACCCACAATAATGAGTTCAAATTTGGGACATTAATTTTCAATTCAGGTGGAGGTGAAAAGAATTGAAATTCTTTGTTTGAAGATGAGTCAAAAATCACCTTCATTCAAAGTAGAGTCAAGAATCACCTAGATATTGTTGAGGGTGGTTTTAATCACTTACAACGTGCTAGGCAATAAGGGTTTGTTGCCCCTCTTGAAAAGTAGCAAGACTACTCCAAGGTTCCTATGTAACTAGTTCTTAGTTGTGTTGGGACAACACAAGGTTGTTGTCAACATGTTTCACAAGGGTTATGGTGTTCAAAGCTAACTGGAAAATAACATGCAATCATAAATGATAATTCTAACAATTTATAACAACAAATTCCATTTCAAATGTACAACAAATTTGTATTCATTCAATGCTCTTTAAATATTTCAAACTAAGTTTAAAAGAAATAACAAATTGTGGCAACGAAAAAAAATATCCCTATTAATTTTCCTTGCTTGTTTGGGCCATCCTTGTTAATTGAGCTTAAGATTGTCTTGATTTAGTGTTGTAA
The DNA here is from genome assembly GCA_007258455.2 of Sequoia sempervirens. Classification (NCBI taxonomy): domain Eukaryota; kingdom Viridiplantae; phylum Streptophyta; class Pinopsida; order Cupressales; family Cupressaceae; genus Sequoia; species Sequoia sempervirens. The sequence goes on from VDFB02332875.1 coordinate 23,868, forward strand.
TGTGTTTGACACATTAACATTAGGTCTTGGGCCCTTGTGAACTAATGAACATAAATGGTGCCTTGCTAAAGTGTTGTGAAGTGTTGTAACACACTTTCACACTTTTCTAAGGTTTTATTGATTAATTGAACCTAATAAACTTCTTTTTAACCTTAATCATACCTTATTTAAGGTTTTGTAAATTACATTGTAACACTTTCACACTTTTCTAGGGTTTTCATAGATAATTTGGCTTCTTTATGCTTTGATTGGCCTTATTTTGCATCCACAAGCCTCATTTAATGCATCTTTTCAAGGATAATCTCGACGCAAACCAACATCCAATCATAATTCAGGTATTTTTAGGTTGTGTGGCCCAGATTTAGTGACCTGGGACTCATATGCCACCTTGGGCATATGAGTCCCACCCAGGGTTTTGGGTCTTGATCTTGATTTCACACCTTTCTAAGAATTTTTAAATTTGGTCCCATAAATTATGCCTAATAGGACTCATACACCACCTTGGGCGTATGAATCTCATGTGGCCCAAAATCAAAATAAATTCAAATTCTTGGTGGGATATTTTCCTTCTAGATCTGATGTTGGCTTGTAGTGTTGAAATTTCAAGAATTTTTGCATAATTAAGTATAAATACAAGGTTCTTTCACTCATTTTCCCCCCAAGCATTCAAATATTCATGCATATAGAAATTTTGAGTTCACAAGAGCATTCAAGAGCATTCAAGGGAACATTATCAAGCATTTTAGAGCATTATTCAAACATCAAGCATCATGTCAAAGTCTTCATGCATCATGTCTCTTTTTGAGCTAACAATTGTGATGTAGGGTTTCATGATTCAAGCTAACATTTCATTCAAGATCTATCTTATTCAAGCAAGAGTCAAGATCTACATCCATTGGAGCCATCTCATACACATGTTTGCTACACTTCATTGCTAGGGTTTGGTGAGTTTAGTTGTGTGGCCTCACAACATGCCCAATATTGTAAGACTTGGGGACCCCAAGTGAAAACTAACACTTATGGCAGGTGTTGGCTAGTTGAAAAGATCATTGGAAGTGAAGAGCAAAGAATTTTTTTCTTTAGAAAATTACTTCGTAATTCAGTGTTCCAGGTACTGGATACCGGGAACCAGGAATGTTAGAAAGGCAAAAGGTAATGCAAGTGTTGAGCAAAGAGTTCTAGTTCAATAGTCGAGGTCCGGTAAAGATGGAAGTTTTGGTAAAATCGAAGTCCAGAGGGAAAATCATGGGTAAAGTTGAATACCAAGTACCGGGTATCAGGTACCAGGTAACAATGCAAAGTAAAGTTTTAAAACCTTAAGGTTATCCAAGAAGTCTAATAGTCTGGTAACCCAATATATAAAAGGATAACTATGCAAGAATTTGTGATGTGTTGGAAAGCGCGTTATTTATGAGAAATTTATATAATAATGATTTAATGTTGGTTTCATTTACATGATACTTTTTATATAAATGTTATTTTATAAAAGGGATATTTAATAGATAGAATTTGTGATTGCAGGAGAAGCAGATTGTGATACAAAGTTTGGGTATGGACAGTCAGGCAAACTAAAGTTGCAGGAAGATCCGATGGTGTTACTAGGTTCAACAATACACTTTGGGAGATCATGTTGGGATAGAGTTCATTGCAAAGGGACACCGTATATTGGGAAACCGGTACTCTGGAATTTAAGCATGCAGTGAAGAAGTGTATTCATTTTGAGGATTACTTATTCCTAGAATGTTCAAACCGAGATTGAACCTAACCGTAGGAACGAAAATTCCACCTGATCATTTTGAATATACGGGAATTTCCTACATTCTGTCAAAGTGGATTTGTTTGGTTCCAAGAGGGAACCCTGATAATAAAAAGATGAAAAACTCGAAGGACTTCAACATGCAGACGGAGGTTGACCTTCATTGACTTCGTTTGCAATTCTCCTACCAGTCACCACATTCCACGTGCCTTGATGTGATTCATCCCTTATATTTCCTCTCGTGTATTTGTCTTATCCTACCTATGTCTTACTTCTATAAAAGTCCATGGGATACTTCTTTTTAAGTTAAGTTCAAAATTTCTAGATGTCGAAAGAGCCAAAACTTCTCTATGTTTTACATTCTTTTTTCTTGTTTTCTGAATCATTCCAGACTAAAAACTTATATGCACATATAATTTAATCAATATCGAAGCCAATTTGATAGCTACCTATCTCATGTATTTTTGTATTTGGTTTTGTTAGTTCAATCAAACAAGACTGCATGTTGCACTATTTAAGGGTGCATACAGAACCTACTCGGTGTCCAAACTAAAACCCCCTTCTTTAAAAGCTTGCACCATTTTGTACCTAGATATGAAGCAATCTAGTGACATATAAAATAGTTTGCTTTGATTTGATTAACTCTTGGGGCATGTGTGGAGAATAACCAAGAGAAATTTATTTTTCATTTTTTTTATGCGTTATTTTAGATTAGATGTTTAAATTCTTGAAAATGTTTCAAAAAATAGATGAATGAATGGAAATTTATTGAAATTATTTTATTTCCTATGAAATTGTTGAATGCTTAAAGCTAAATCTACTTAAGTGATAGCAAAAAAAAATTTGTTCATGAAATATTATTGCAAATCTTTTGATTTCATGAGATTATTTTATGATTGAACTAGAAATCCTATATCTGATGCTTATGATTCTTAATGAAACTGGAGATGCTCCTGATGAACTAAAAATAGCCATAGACCTCTTGAGATTAACAATAATATCACATCATACCCTAGAGTAAAACTAGTATGGTCAAGACTTGACTACAGGAGCCTTGGGATTAAGCTAAGTCAACCTTTTCCTATAACATAGACACCTTAGGTTTCCCTGGTTCAGTCTTTCAAGTAAAGATAGGTTCTTCGTGGTTTTCATGTTAGGATTTTATCTGCATTGTTGCTGCGAGTGACA
>VDFB02332876.1:0-23464 GCA_007258455.2 Sequoia sempervirens
ATTTATTAAATCTCCATTTTTCTCACATGGCATCTTTTGGAATATTCTCTGAATTTGAATTCAAAAATTCCAAGTCAACATGTACATCCAACAAGGCATTTAAAACCTCTTACATGTCCTTTTCCTTGAGCCAAGTGACATTTATTGCATTTTCCCTTCCCTCTTGTACATGTCATTTCAACAAATTTGAATTTCAAATATTGGCATTTATTGGCACAAACCCTAAATCTTGCACAACCATCATCCATTCATAGCTTGACAAGTGGCACCATATCATTGGATGAAAGTTAGTCCCACATTGCTCAAATTTGGACTTTCATCCATCTTGAAATCCTATAAATGAAAGGCTCATATCTTTATTTTATCATCCACAAACATTGCAAAGTTACCATGCTCAAATACTTAGCCACTTCCATCCATCATTCAAATTCTTAGCTAGGCTTTTTGCAGATTTGGCTTGGGGTTCTCATCTTTTCATCAAAAGAGGATCAACAATATCTTCAACATTCGAATCTTGCATCATAGGAATTGGGAAAGGGCCAATTTTCACATCAAATTGGCACCAATTCCCCCATGGGATCAAGTGTTTGCTATTTGAATTAGGATTGAATCTAGTTCTTATCATTTTCTTTGTGTTCTTGCTTATTTTCTTTCCTATTTTGAGTTTGCAAATGGATTTTATGGGGAATCCTTCTTTTGGCTTGTAATTCCTTGTCTAACTCATTTATTCATGTTGTTTTGCAGGTACTAGGAAAAGGGTTCGCACAGTTACATACTTCAATGGTAGATGTAGTGGAGTAATAAGCAAGTGTAGGGCTGGTGTATCTAGTATAAACACTATGACCCTGATATTTTATTAAAATCATAAAACTAAATTAGTTAATCTTGCATTTCAAATTGAAATTTAATAAATTAGATTCAATGAATATGCTAACATTTACCTGAGTATCAATTCCATATGCCTCATGAAAAATGTTAGCTACCCTTTCCATCTCCATAGTTGCAAATGTATCCTACGTAGCAACCTCCTGAATGTCAGTGGGGTCATATGAACAAGTCACCCCACAAGACTAACATAAATGGGATCAAAGGCCACCACTTGAAGACTCCTCTGGATGGTGTTGTAGTATAGAGTTGGCATGTTGGATGACACTCTAGGTCAAAGAGTTGATAGCCTATTATAGTGTCTACCTCAGAACTCTCCTTCATGATGGAATGGATAATGATGTTCTCATGAGGCGGCCTAGCCAAAGGTTGTCTCACTTGCCACCTAGGATCCTAATGTGCAGTAGGTCTATCTTGAGCCAAACCCCCACCTATCCCCTAGAAGTCCCTCATATAAAAAAAAATTGGGATTTTGTTTAGGATGAACTCATAGTATAGTTTCCTTAGGAAATATTTTGGTACTTCGCAATTGTTGCATGGTGGGTAATCAAAAGCCATGTACAACCTATCCCAAAAAAACTTCCTAATTTGTTGGTGGTGGCACCAATGGATAGGAAACCTCTTCACATTGAGGCTAAGATTTGCATTTGTGTGTGGGTCAGTGAATAATGTGCACAAATCTAATTTTGTAATTTTTATATTTTTTACATCTTTATATGATAATTTATCCTAATAAAAATTCCTAGCTACTTACCTCCTATCTTTCCAACCAGATAATTGTTTGTTGATTGAATCTACATGTTTGAACATTTCTTTTAGTGAATTTGCAATTTTTTTCTTTCCATGGTTGAACCGTTTGGATCGTTCAACCTCATGATTAACTCAAATTTGTTTTTATTGCTTTCAACTTCACTCATTAAATTTTGTTGAGAGCTAGGATGATGTTGAGGGATTGGTGGAGGAGATTGTTGTTATGGTTCTTGAACTTGAGGATTTGGTTGATGTTGTTGTTGCTCTACTTGTTGAGAATTTTCAAGAGGGTTTTGAAGAGTGTTTTTAGTTTCAATATCATCTCCTACAAATTCAACAAATAAATATAAAAAAAAAACCTAAGACTAACAAATTCACAACAAAAAACAAACAATCCTTACCACTTCGACCTCCCCATCGACGTGGGGGCATACTAGCAAAGAAATAGCAACAATTTTATGAAAAAATTGCAAGATTCACTCCTCCCAGAATGCGAGCATGCAAAATAAGGGATTTTGACCATGGGAAAAAAAAGCCACAAAATAAATGAGCTCAATTTCCTTTTTTGTTTAAATTTTAATTGTTCATAATGTGAGCATGTTATAATCTTGAGTAATGGAGTATAGCATTAACTTTCTCGCTTGTCTGTCGAGGCAGGCTGGGAACGCAAATATAGCGCACTGCGTTATGATGCTCAAAACACCAAAGTTTTCTTCTTCTCTTTTGATATAATATTTGCTTCCAAACACTCTAAAGTACTTCACAAAGCAATCCTTCCATACAATAGCTCATAGGGAGTCATGTTGTTAGCTTTAGCTTGAACTCTGTTAAGTATGTAAAGAGTAGTATGAATAGATTCTATCTAGTAGACTTCTGGTAGATTTTCTTCTTTCATCATAGTCTTTGCAGCTTCATGAATAGTCCTTTTTTTCCTTTCAACAACTCCATTATGTTGAGGAGTTCTAGGGGAAAACAAATGTCTCTTTATTCCAAGAACTTCACATAACATGTTAAACTCATTGGAGGTGCATTGAACACCTCTACCAGGCCTCAAACATTTGATTTTAAAATCCATTTCATTCTCAACCATAACTTTAAATGTCTTGAATTTATCTAATGCATTGAACATAACATGTTAAACTCATTGGAGGTGCATTGAACTTCACATAACATGTTAAACTCATTGGAGGTGCATTGAACACCTCTACCAGGCCTCAAACATTTGATTTTAAAATCCATGTCATGAATAGTCCTTTTTTTCCTTTCAACAACTCCATTATGTTGAGGAGTTCTAGGGGAAAACAAATGTCTCTTTATTCCAAGAACTTCACATAACATGTTAAACTCATTGGAGGTGCATTGAACACCTCTACCAGGCCTCAAACATTTGATTTTAAAATCCATTTCATTCTCAACCATAAATTTTCTTTAAGAAATGTAACCCATGTCATTCTAGAGTAATCATCAATCAAAAGAATAAAGTCCATGTCACCTTGTAGACTTCTCACCCTTGTAAGACCGAAAATATATATATGTACTAATTCTAGTAGTTCGATAGAATATTTTTCCTTTCCTTTAAAGTCACTCATTTTTTTTCCAAATTGACAACTCTTGCAAACAACATTGATAGGTTTTGTGATTCTTGGTACATCTCTCACTACATGAACTAAACTAATTCTTGCAAAATTATCAAAATTCATGTGACACATCCTCAAGTTCCATAACCAACTATCATTAATCTAAGACATAAAGCAATGACCATTAGAACCCTTTAGCTGATAGATGTTTCCATTTATTCTTTCACCAACAAAAATCACAATTTTGGACCCTTTTTTATCTCACATGTTTCATCCTTAAACACAAGATTATATCCTTTGCTACACATTTTTCCAAAAATCAAAATATTATGCCTTAAACCCTTAACATAGTAAAAATTGTCAGTATTATGCTTTCCATCAAAACTTATTGAACCTATTCCACAAATCTTAGCTCCTGAATCATTTCCAAATTTAACTAATCCTCCATCATCACTTTCAAGTTTAACAAACTTAATTTTTTCTCTAATCATGTGATTAGAGTAGTCATTGTCAGCGACCCAAATAATTCTTATCCTCTTTGATATGACAAGTAGATACCAAAGTACCTTCAACCTTATCCTTCATCTCCAGAACACTTTCCTTCACATAACTTTTAGGGTTAGTAGAACCAAATTCCTCTTTTATAGCAAAAAAAAACATTCATTATCATCAAAACCTCCATAATCAAATTCATCGTCATAAATACTAGCATTTTCTCTAACATAGTAAGCTCTTTTGATCATCTTACCTTTATTCTCCTTATTCTAATTGTTTATAGCTCTTTTCAGAAATATTGAAGCATAATGACCTATCTCACCATAGCTAAAACATTTGAAGTGTAATTTACCTTTGTAATTGCTTCTACCCTTTTTCATCTTTCTCACAAAGTTAGTTTCCACTCATCAAGATCTTCTCCATCTGAATCCTCAGCCATCTTTGATTTACTTGCTTTGAAAGTAGTTTCTACCTTCATACCATTGTTTAGAACAAGTTTTCTCATTTCAAATGCAGTGAGTGCACCAATCAACTGATCTATGGAATAGTTGTCAACATCTATAGTTTCCTCAACATTAGATACCTTTTCACTATAACAATCAAGAAGTGATTTGATAACTTTATTTACTACTATAGATTATTTAACTACTACACCAAGGCCTCTCATAGCACTTACTAGCTCATCAACTATCTGTATGTAGCCTTTAATTGTTTCCTCCTCGAACATTTGCATCATTCAAACTATTCCTTCAAGTTTTGCAACTTTGCTTGTTTGACCTCTGATCTCCTTTATAAATTTTTTCTAGCTTATTCCAAAAGTCTTTAGTAGTCCTCAAGCTTTAATAATTCAATATTTGAAAGACTATTCACAACAATAAATCTTTCCTTAGCATTGATCTCATGTGACTTGATCTCTACACTTATACTTGGACCATTTGTATGTGGAGTATATGCAATCTGATAAGCCTTTTCAATCTCATATCACTGAGCTGCTAGATATCCTTCCATATTTATATTCTAGAATGCATAATTTGTGCCATCGAATCTAGGACATTCTAAACCAACCTTGTTCTCCATCCTAGACCTACCTTAAGCTCAGTTAAGCTCTTTTCCAAGGAACCTTGTTTTGATACCAATTTTTGAAATGAACAATACAACTAAGAGGGGGGTGAATCATTTGTAGCAAATTAAACCTTCAAAACCCTCTACAATAATCAGATCTATATGCACTCATTAAAATATTATTATGTTAGTATGATTAAACATGAAATGTAGATAACAAAACATAAAATCACAACATCATACACAAGAGAACACAATATTTACTTGGAAAACCCAATGAGGAAAAAAAAAAAAGGTGAGGATTATCTCACAATATAAGTAATAGAAAAATTGGTACAAGTGTTCACTTATAGAATAAGACACACTATCCAAAAAGGCTCACAACTAGGTCTCATTTCCATAGAAAGAAATACAAGAAGATATAAGAATAATGTTACAAAAAGATCACTTCTCAATCCAACAAGGAACCCACCACAATTTCTCACACATTTTCACAGTCTTGCATGAAATACTTTAAATGCTTTCAGCTCACTCCCTTCAGGAACCCTAACATTGACATTCGTACTCCTCTTCTCAAATTCACATTACACGCATCACTTCCATCAATCTCACATATTTCTTCTCACTTCTTTCATACCTCAACTCACAACAACAACATACTTATTTATATAACCCTCAACCACAAAAACCTTCTCCAATATCGACGACTAGCTGCTACACATAAAAATTCAAAATCGGTTGGCACCTAAACATTCTAGTGATGGATAGGAATGAAGGAAACCTACATAAATCCTTAATTATGGCCCAAATAGATCCCAACATATCTCAACACACTTTCATAAACTTGAATGTAGTGTCAAACACAAGGTTGGCCAACACCTATGCTAAACACCATAAACATTAAAGTACACACTTCCTTAAATTAGTTCAAAAATTTCAAATAGCATAATTCACTTGAACACAATCTAGAATAATCCACAAACTACTTAAGAGTCATCAAACACTTCATCCAAGCTTTCATCATACAAATACTTCAACTTAGAACAACTGGTAACACTAATTCACACATTGAAAAATGAAACTCACTTTGTACATCACTAGATCAAGTGAAACCTTGAATACAGAAAGATACAAACATTATAAGAAACTTCCCAAGTCTACACAACTTGAAGCAAAACAATGGAGAAATGCGTAGAAAATACATTTCTCTTAGGCCACAGAAAACATCACTAAAAGACTGGTTGACACACTGGTGAAAATATCTCACACTATACAATGATCCAAAAACCCAAATTATGAATATAGAAACCTCTTACAACCTTGAATAACATGTAAGATATGCAAAGGCATAGCATCAACACAAAAGAAATGCATAACACAATACCATAGCACATTATGAACACTTGCACAACATAGTTTACCCTATTTATCAAATTTTATCAAAAGAAATTTGAAATGAAGTGAAAGGAAGAAAATTGGGGTGTTCTCTCTTTCACTTCTATGGTTTTGGACCTAAAAGGAGAGGGGCAATTTCCTTACTCTTCACTCAAGAACAAACCCTTGAGATTTCAATGCAAATGAGATTGAAATCTTGCAAAGGGATATCCTAGGGGCTGACTAAGATCTAATGAGGGGTTCACCACCAAGTGTAAACTTGGAAAAGACAATGAAATTCAAAACAGAATGTAAAACCCTAATTGAATGCAAACTAACTCTAAATGACCTAGAAAATTTAACAAAATGTAACAAAAATCTATGAAACTGAAAGTATGCACCTGAAAGACTAAAGAAGGCAGAATGGAGGTATGAATCACTGAAAAATCTATTGTTAATGTTGACTGGGACTCATTCGCCAAGCTAGGTGAATTAGTCCAGTTTCCATGATTTAAATGTGCGGGAACAAGTTTAAGCCAAAATGGTATCCTGATCTATGAAAATCTATGTTAGGGTTGTACAGTGGGACTCATTCACCAATAGTGGCAAATCAATCCACTTCTACTTTTCTAGAAATTATAAACTAAATTCTATGCCTCTTGGTTTTCTTTGCTCTTTTTGACTGGTTTCTAGATTCGAAACTACAAATTGCCACCTGTAGAACTTCTCCAAGCTTCTCCAAGGCTTGATGACAACTTTGGGGATTTGACAATTTTTCTCCAACTTTGCTTTTTGGCCAATCTACAACCTAGCCTTGAAAACCACACACAAGAGGGGGGGAAACTATTGTGGGGGTTAGTGAATAGGGGTTTGCCTTGGTCAAACCCCTTGTTGGTAATTAAACCTTGAAATGAAAACAAATATGAAAGGAGAATGATGAATGAACAAATGAAAATGTTGCAACTCACCAAACCCTTGCAATAAGGTGCTACAATAATGCTTGAAATTATTGCAATGGATGTGGTTCTTGACTCTACCTTGAAGGAGATAGATCTTGAATGTAATGCTTGCTTGGATCATGAACTCTACATCACAATTGTTAGAACAATAACAAAAATGGAGAATACAATCTTTAATATGATGTTGGCCCTTGAAGAATGCTCTTGAATGCTTGATAATCTACCCTTGAAATGCCTTGAATTCTCTTGTGAATTCTCAAATGCTCTTGTGAACTCTTGAATGCTTGTAAAATTTGATAGGTGAGAATGTGAGTGAAAGAACCTTGTATTTATACTTAATTATGCAAGACTTGTTGAAATTACAACACTACAAGATGACATCAGATCTCTAAGAGAATAAAATCCCACTGGAAATTTGATTTAAATTTGAATTTTGGTCACATGAGACTCATTCTCCCAAGGTGGTGAATGAGTCCCATCATACATGATGTATGGGACCAAAAATGAAAAGTTCTTAGAAATGTGTGAAACCTACATCAGGGCCAAAAAGACGTAGGTGAGACTCATTTTCCCAAGGTGGAGAATGAGTCTTAGATACTAAATCTAGGCCACACAAGCCAAGAACACCTGAATTAAATGATTGGTTACGGATTGGTGTCGGGATTATCCTCAAAAAGATGCAATAAATAAGGCTTGTGGATGCAAAATAGGGCCAATTAAAGCATAAGAAAGCCCAATTATTAATTACAAGCCTAGAGAAGTGTGAAAGTGTGCCACAACACTTTACAACACTCTAAATAAGGCAAGATTAATGTTGATTATGATTAAGACTATATTTATTATGCTTAGTTAATTGATAAAACCCTAGAAAAGTGTGCAAGTGTGTTACAACACTTCACAATACTTTAGCAAGGCACCATTAAATTCCATTAGTTCACAAGGGACCAAGACCAAATGAAAATGTGTTATCCACATTACAACACTAAATCAAGGCAACATTGAGCCAAAATCCACAAGGATGACCTAAACGAGTGTGAAAATGTCAAAGGACTCATTTTTCAACAAGTCTATACCAAGTACCAAAGACATCATCTCAGCTCATTACTTCATTCCAACTCATCTTCAAACACTGCAAAAAGAGATAGCTCCATGTACTCACAACACTTCCTCAAGATCTCAACTATACATGCATAACCTACAACAACCTATTTTCCTCCTTTTCACAATTTTCTCAATATCCTTGACAACTTCATGTAGTTGACATCAATGACAACACCAGTCAATAGACTTCCTATTGACATCAATAAAAACACCTTCATAATTACAACAAATATCTCATGGACCTCATAGTCAGATGTGTCAATTAGAGACTCGCTAGACTTTCGAAGTGGACCCAAACATATATTGTGGCACATAATACAGTAATGTGGCACAAAAAAATGTGCCAAAGAGGAGGATGTACTAGTAGCAACAGATGCAACAGGTGTGTCACCATCATGATAGGATGTAGTAGGTGCATCACAATCATGATTGGATACACTGTCATGTAGTTGTGCAACATGTGGGCTCTGTGTGATCAAATGGTCACTCAATGCATGTATGGCCAAAATGCTTTAACTCCCTGCATCTACAACATTCTCAAGGTAAGGTACAGGAGTTGGGAAAGCAATAGGTGGAGCAAGAAGAAGTGGGGTCATTGGATGTGCTTTGGGTCTATCCTAAGACATTCCTCTACCAACACCTTGGAAATATCACATATCAAAGTAATTGACATGCCTCCCTAGGAAAAACTCGGCATATAAAAAACCGTCCACTAACATTTCCAAAAATTATCTAATATACCTCTATGTGTGCACCATTTAATTGCAAAATTAGGCTTCCACACATCTATAGGTTATCCTATTTTGAGATTGATGAATAGTTTGGCTAATTGTCTTTTCTAATATCAAGTTCCCTCACTTCATCATTTGATAAACCATTAGCATATTGTTTCCTTTGGAACTCTCACCACTCTACAAACCTATTATGCTAGTTTGTGAGAGTTTCAACATTTTCTAAAGTGTTTTAAATATATGAGAGCTCAAGGAGTGTCTCATAAATTTGACATATGTCTCTCAATTGATTTAAATTCCTATGGATAGATTCATGGATTGTGGGAATGTTTTATAATGGAGAAATCAATGGCAGAGGAGGATTTGTAGGGTTTTAATCTTGACCAGGGTTGGGATTCTCAACCATTCTTAAGCCTATTTGATAATGAAAATTTTAAAAATTAATAATCATTTTAATGCAAAAAAAACCTATTCAAAAACCTATTTTTCACTAAAAATCTTTAAAAATAATGGAAAACTAAAATAAAATTAGAAAAACATTAAAATTTATACCTACCTATGAATTATGTGTGATTTGAGCAAAAAAATCCAATGAGAAACAAATATTTTAGTCACTCTATTGCACCAATGCATGCACAAGGTCAGAAGCATAGAGAAAATGACTCTTGGGTTTTTCTTTTTGTGATTTAATACACATGAAATGAATATCCATTTCTAAACATATATCTATTTAGTTTATGTTGTTTTCTTTATTTGGTTGGGTCCGAGGACCCGACTTATATGGTATGAGCATTTTTATATGGTATGAATATTTTTATATTATAACACACATATCATTCTATATATTATATAATATTGCAATATAATATAATACAATATTACATTATAATGTATTATTATATAATAATATTATAATATAATATAATATTATAATATATTATTATATTATATTATATTATAATATATTATAATATAAGAGTATATAATAATATAATATTATCAAAAGCATAGTGAAAATGACTCAAGTTTTTCTTTTTTGGATTTAATACATAGGAAAAGATATCTGTTTCGAAACGAATATCCATTTAGTTTATGTTGTTTTTTCTTTTGGTCGGGTCTAAGGACCTGACTTATATGGTATGAAAATTTTTATATGGTATGAGGGATTTTATATGTTAAATAGGCACAGGATAACTAAGAGGGGGGGTGAATTAGTTGTCACACAAATTCAAATTCAAAACTTCAACACTTATCAATTCCTCAACCACACTATTATGTTATTAAGTATGAGCATGGAACAAAAATAACAAAAAATAAATCAACATAATGAACACCATATTTTTACATGGAAAACCCAATGAGGGAAAAACCATGATGAGGATTCAATCACAATATAAAGTAGTTTCAAAACTGAATATATAAGGCTCACTACCAAGGGCTCACTGCCTAGAAAGGACTCACTGTTTGGATACAAAAGTTGATTGCTTACAAGGGAGGCTCACTGCCTACAAAATGATTCACAAAATAAAGTTGGGCTTCACAACCAGAGTGAACTAAAAATAGTGCACCTAACAGGTGCTACTGTAGTTCTAGTGATGCTTAATAAAATGACTTAACACAATTCATCATTTTCACTCTTTACTTTCACATTCACTACTCCATTGATCACACACACTTTGTATGATGTTCAACACACACACAAACAAACACATATATATATACTCGATCTATCCACAAGCAATTCGGTCAGCCTAATTAGATGTATCTCCTTGCTTACCAAACAAATACCAACTTGTCAGCTCCAAGTATTCACAAAATATTCTCAAATGACAATTCAAATGCTTAATACGCTTCATCATATGGGTATAGACCTAAGATAGGTTGCACATATATTTGTATAACAAAATTAATTCACCATATCATGACTAATCCAAGAAGTCAGCCAGAAATAGACTTTAATGCAAAAAGAAATCAACAAAATAATGCCAATATGTTGTATGAGCACTGAAGCACACAAAATTATGAACATACATGCCTTCAACAACTATAAACAGTTTCCCAAAACTACAAGCAGTAAATTTCAATTGCAAAGGATTGTAGACTAGAATACCAAAGAGTGCAACTTGAAAACCAATTCAGATACTACACCAAAATACCGGATCAAACACTAAATTAGACTTGTAACCACAATATAGTGACATTAATGACAACACAAAATTGTAGAGATAATTATTCTTCTTCGTTTTTCCAACAATCTCCCCCTTTGTCATTGATGGAAATATGTACCAAAAACATATTCAAAAAATCTCCTCCAATCTCTCCCAAATTTCCAAATCTCTCCCCCTTTGACATCAACGGCTAAGGGCAACCAAAAAGATGTAAACATGGTGACATCAAAATTACAAATAAGGATTCCAATTCTTCAAAAAACTTCCAGCCATTAAAAAAATTTCAAACATTCAACCTTTCAATTCAACTTTTCTTCACCTTGTTTAGATTCCCTTTTTCTCTTTCTTTTCTTCTTGCCAAAGTAAATAAAATGATAGAAATTGAACATTCAAAATTCAAGTAAAAATGGCATTCTTCACCTCAAACACCTTCTTGTATCTTTCTTTGATAATTGGATGTAACTTCTTCTAGTTAAATGTAGTTGAATCCATTCTTGTGTGGATGCTTTCTAATAGAGCCAACAAAGTAAAAGAAGATGACCAATATGAGTACTATCTTTCACAATCTTCTGCATCAGTAAGTATTTCAAAAAGATGGTCTAGCCGGACCACAAAAAATTCCTTAAGGAGCCAGAAAGTCTTTACCACATCATCTCTTTGTCTTTGTACAACAAGATTCGGTTTAGCTTGCAATTCTCCAACTCTCATCCTTTGTTTTCATTCTTTGTCATCAAAGATATCAAAGTTCTTTCCAATACTGTTCACCTCAAATTCAATTGCTTCAATCCTACTGTTGACGCCAAAAATTGACGGGATAACAGTGCCTTTATGGGAAACTCAGTTCAAGGGGGACCCCTTTGCGCCAAACTGAGTGACCTCCGGATTTTAAAGAAGCCGACTTCTTCTATATAATGGTTTTTGGAAAGGGAAAAGGAAGCAGATATAATGAGACAAATGTTAATCTAAGGCGATGCGCCAAAGCTTTTTGATAGGCACGATAAATCATAGACTCAAGGGCCTGAATGTTACTGATATGTTCCAAAACACCGGAAGCTTAAAGCAATAGCATAAACAGTTCATTCAATTGACATAAAACAGTATCGCATACATTCTTACTGCTAAGAAGAGTCATTAAGACATGATTTAGACCAGCAAGTTTGTGTTCAATATATAGAAGTCTCCTCAAATGAAATGCTTAAGACAATAAAAAGCACAGTTCACAGTTTAATCAAGACATAAAAAGCAGAAAGGCCGAACAATAGGCACAGTCTGAAAGTATCTTGCAAATAAACATGCAAAAGAGGCCTGGCGTCTCTTGCTAAAACCAGTATTCTTCCTGTCAAATCTTGGACCATTTTCCCTCAACAGAGGGAGTATATATAGCCGGAGAGCAAAATCCCACCGCCTGGAGAGTTGTAACAGAATGATTCCACAATCCCTCGTAATGATGCCCGGATAAGAATATTTCCAATGCCATTATGAGAGCAGCCAATCAGGGCACAGCATCCAGTTGGTTAGTTACAGGCGTGCCCTTTTGGAATGATGGCAGTGGTCCCAACCAGGCTTCGAAGCAACGAGTGTCGTCCACCGCCTTAGAGAACCATGGCGAGCAGCAGCCAATGACACCGTCCCGCTCGGCCATCTCACAGCTTGCTTTGATAATCGATGTAAGGCACGTGGCAGCAAACCACGGCCCGAATGAAAACTCCTTCTCCAGTGACCGGGAGCTTGCGGAGAAGTCACACGTGTTCAGGGGATGGAGGCTACTTTGAAAACGGGGAAAGGCCGCATGAAAAAGGGGGCGAAAGACGCGTGGCCGCGTTTCGCAGCCCGTGGTGCTCTCGTCCCTGCAGTTGTTTTAAAAGCTGCGAACCGCTGACACGTGAGCGAGGGTGGGCCCCGCCAGGAAATAAAGAAGGCCAATAGAAATCTTTCGCAGCCCGCCGCAGCATACTCTACTCCTGCTAGGGAAAGATTGCGCTACACCGCCACGTATAGAGATGTGGGCCCTGCTTCGCATCCCGTAGGAAACATAAAGCAACAGAAAATGAAAAACCCCGCAGGCGTGACACGTGGGCGCTCAGCGCAGCATCTCAAGAGCCAAAAGGGGAGCCGCTTGCCAAAGTTGCGAAGCGAGGAATGCACACCATGAACATGCAAAAAAAAGGGGAACCCGAAGGGAGCTGAGTGGAATATTATTTCAACAGCTTTTGGCGACTAACAGGGGCGTTTCGAATAAGGAACGGAGAACCCAAAAACTCTCTGGTTCTGCAGACCAGAGCCTTCCTCTCTAGGGCAAATGGAGTTAGAGCTTTGAAAGTGCAGCCTGCAAAGGCACCCATTCAATTTCGGATGGCTTTGCCATGCTGCGCAAATTCTCTTGTGCTCCGCGGAGATCAATAGCTTCCTTATGAGGCAGCACCTCTGGCAGGCCAGCGCCTGCTTCTATGTGGAACAGTAGCTGAGAGAGTGGATGAATAATTGCCTCGATATCTGCTGCTGTTGGGGGGCTGCCGAGCTCCTTGAATGCCTCCAGATCGTTCTCCTTCTGCTCAATGATTTCGGTAATCTGCGCAGCCGTGGCAATAGTGCCATCCTCAAGAAATGGGGACGGTAATCCCAACCTGCCTAACTCAGAGAAACTCCCTCGAATGCCATCCAGCGCTTTGTTTAGAAAAGTCGCTGCTGCCTTAGTACGCTGGAAAGCAGAGTGGCAATGAATGAACCTATTTGCCGTTTGAGCTGCATTATCCCTATCTTCAATACCTGCCCCGGCGAGGATCTCGTCTGAGACCGAGTATAGCTTATTTAACAAGTCCCTCGCCTCAGGAACCTTTTCCAGGATGAAATGCGGGAACTGTTCCATTGTGTCATGGGCCTCTTGATTGAGTTTTAACGCTCTGTCGATGAACCGGAGGGTAGGCTGCAGATTTAGGCAGAAGGCTTTGATTTTCTCCCAGTGAGAAATGTACAATTGCCTGACCAGTGGGATGATATCCGGTTGGGCAGAGGCTGGTAGCAGGGAGGCCTTAAGCGAAGAAATCTCTGCGTCTCGTGAAATGAGAGCTTCGGCAAATTCTGCCTTCTTCTTCTTCTCAGATGTCCACAACGCTTCATAGTTGTTCATTTGTTTCTGCCAATTTTGTTCAGCTCTAGAGTGGTTAGCCGATTGCTCTTCTAATGAAGATTTCGCTTCTCGGAGCTCATCCTCTAGCTTGGCCTTCGTTTCTCGGAGCTCCTCCTCCAGTCTATTCTTCAAATCTTTAAATTCGGCCTCTTTTTCCTGTATCTTCTGCTGATGCTGATCTTGTAGGCGTTCCATCTCTTCGCCTTTTTCTGCCAGCTTCTGTCTGAACTCAAGGCGGAAGCGTTCAAGCTCTTCTTCCATCGATTGTAGGCTCTGTTGCGCCGCTTGGTTTTGATTCTACAAGTCCTTTAATACGGCTGGGTCGGCTACTCGGGCCTTTGCAATTTCGCCTTGGAGCCTGTTCCTTTCATTCTCTGCTGTTAGCGCCCTTTCTGTCATTCGGGCGATATCCGCCTCTAAGGATTTCTCCTTTGCCTCTAGAAAATTTACCCTGTCCTTGGCTGCCTTGAGCTGTTCATCCTTCTTTTTCAACTGGCGACCAGTCTTTAAGAAATCGGAAGTGACCACCCGTTGTGTCTCCTCCATGATTTCGACTTTATCTTGTGGCCGGGCCATCTTCATGTCCAGTCCGACAGCATAAATATCATAGTCCTCTGGTTGCATTTCTCCCTGAGGCTTGTTTGTCCTTGGGTACATAGTTGCAAACTTCAATTCTTGGCGGGCCTCGTCATACGAAGCCTGTACTCTCGGTTCGGCGGGGGTATTGTCATCCTTTGCCCTTCGTCGCCTCATTCTATTTGCGCGAGCCTCCTTCCCACAATCTATCTGTGCAATGAACTCAGCTGGTGATGAAACCAGCCCACCTGCGAAGGGAACACCGGAAGGTAGGGCGTAGGGATAGGTAACTTTCATAGGCGCCGGCATTTGCTTCTTCTGGAGGGTGACAGTTTGCGGGGAAAAGTGTGGCACGTTCCATAGCTTAGCCTGGGGGGTGTCAGCCTGGCTGGATAATTGCAATGGCTGAACCGGAGATTCAGTCGTAAGGCCTGTTAGCTGAGGAAAAAGAGTCGTTGCCTGGGGCTCGGTTTGCTGTGGTGGGAAGGGATCTGTAAGCATCTCAGAAAAAGAGTGGGGGCCGATGGGAGGAATATCTTCGGATAGCGAGGTGAGGAAAGCCTGGGCGGCAGCAGTAGGCGTTAGCATGCCTGGAGGGGTGATTATAAATGGTTGGGCTTGCGAATATTGGGCAAACCCCCCAGAATAAGATGGGCCAGAAACAGAGGGTGGAGGGCTCGGACGAATGGCAGGAGTTGCCAATTGAGCAGGAGCGGACGTGAAAGAATGAGATGCAAGAGAGGAAGGAGCGAAATGTACTTGCTGACTGGTCGGCGGTAGCATTTGGATCGTTTGGGACTCGACCGCAACCTCCGGTATTTGACTACAAAGCAGTGCTTCCCCTTCTACGGCTCATGTGAAACCGCCTCGATAACACTTTTCGCTGTCTTTCTCAAGGGGGCACTCACCAACCTCTGCAATGGATCTTCGGGGTACTACCGAATCGGGTTTAGCGCCCACAAAAGGTAAGTGAACCTTTGATATATTAAAGTCACATCGCTAGTGCTCGACAGGCTGATGCTCGAGCATCACCTCGCCAAGATATCGCCTCTCTTCCTCTCCCCGTTTCATCGGAACTCTACTTCGGCTTCTTGTTAGCGCTTGAGGTCGGGTCAATGGCTCATCCTGTCTTCGGACTCCCCGGGTCGTCCTTCAATTTATTATAAGGAGCCCTCATCTGCCCTGTTTCTTGGCGGTATCTCCAGAAAGCTTTTATTTTTTCATAGTTCCATTCCTCGTCCACTTTCAACTTGTTGAGCATGCTGCGCTCTATCAGAATGTTGTCCCTGGCCACGGCCACTGTAAAGTAGAACTTGTGCCATGGGCCTCTGGTATCCGGCGTAGGGATTTGTGCCAATTCAACCAGATCTTCATCTTTATCAGTCCGGTTATTACGACGCTTCTCCCAGTATGGTCGGGAAACATGTGTAACTCTCATATGCGGCTCAGGTAGGTCATTGAAAGGGTTGTAATCCCACTTATCATTTACTAATACTAGCCCTAGGTGTGCCAGCTTGTCCCCTAGCAGCTGATGAGATCGCTTTTTGACAAGCGTTATTGACTTGAAGCTCTTCGGGCAACTGAAGAATCCCTTCTTTTTGACCCTTTTGCTGCTACAAAACATGAAATCAATGACGCATACCTGTCGGTAAACCTCCAGCGCGAGCACTCTATCGGTGATGCAAGCCGGGAGCAGGAAAGGCCTGTCAATAAAGCCCCTCATTCGAAGGATCGTGAAATCCTTGCCCAGGAACCAGTCGCAAGCGGGGATGTAGCTTTGCAGAAATCCAGTCTGCTCAGTGTTAAGCCGGACGATATCACCCTCTCCGATCAAATCATTTAGGACCGGGGCTATGAAATAGTCCGCGAAGGCATAATAGTCATATGTTGCGGAAAGGTAGGGTGTCCATGTAGATACCGGCTTTCTTTTATTCTGCTCATCAAAAATTGATAGTGGGAAAAATCGGGCGAAGAAATCCGGATTCTGATGCAGGAACATGTGGACCAAGTAGGAAAGAAATCTGAATTTCGTCTCCGCCTGATAATTCTCTATTTGCTGTATCATTTCCTCGACCATGAACTCGGCAAAATCATACCAGAAAGATTCATGTTGCCTGCGAAACTGTATTGCAGGGCCCAGCTGAAAAGCCTCGATCTTTTCATCAGAATCACGGCCGCAAACAAACGCCAGCATGGATATGGGATCCTGAAGGTCGTCGCGGAATGAACCGCGCAACAATGGGATGCTTGGTGACTTAGCGGACGCAATACCCTTCTTTTTAGTCTCCTCTAATAGGAAATCGGAGCCGGTTTTCATCCTTTTCCATATCTTTTCCCCCTTGCTTGGGCGGAAATATTCGATTTTCTCCTTTCTTGTCCTGGGGTCAAGAATGCATAACATATGCCAGATGGCTTCCTGATTGATATGAACCCTTAAATTGCGACCCTCAATGCAGTGGGTTTGTGGATTATAGCATTGAACAGCTGCGTCAACCACCTCCGGGCAATAGTGCACAAATGGGACCATGTATTGTGGCAAACCGCTATACCAGACTCTACTTGCCATTGCCTTCTCCGCCGCTGGTGCTGATAATCTTGCACAAGCCGCCTCTCTAAGAGACTTAGGGTTCCTAGCAAGCTTTGGATCATAGATATTTGCCCACTTTTCTCCAACCTTTTTAGGGTTATTCCACTCTTTGGGCTTCTCTAGCTCCTCTGTGTTGGGTCTCCTCACCTTCTGGGGTATACCAAGAGTGGCATATGCTACATCATCGTACACGTAGACCTCGGCAGAAGAACGAATAGCCGAATACAGTTCCTGGCTAATCCCTTCCTCTGCTGGCTGAGCTGAAGATTCCGCCATCTTTCTTCGCGGCAGAACTTGAAGGTTCGCTAGCCTTTGAATATGCTTGCACTGGAAATACAGACAGAAAACACTTCACACACTCCTTAGCTTTTTGGGAAAAGACTTAGGAACAATAAGCATTATTATGCAATAATAGCAACCTCCCTCAAGGTGGTAGGCGAGCGCGAGCCCTTGCATTTAATTCGGCATGTACCGTTAATTCCACGACTCGTGCAAGATGAGCTGATTGCTTTTTCCGAGGTGGCCGGATTTCATCATTGCTTTTAGGATATCGTGTGATACGCCCTGATTTTTCTTGGAAATTAAGCTTGCAACTGGCCTCCTCACGTTGTGTTAGCATGTACCAGTAATTAATATCCCAGGCCGGAATGATTACGCCAAGCAAACGATCACCGCCTGAAAGAGATACGAATATCGCCTCGGGCTCTGGGATGTGCTTGAGATTTGACACCATAGCATACGGCCATACGTCCCTTCATCAGCAAGTGCCACCCTTTTAAAGCTCAATTAATTAACTTGATTTAATTAAGCATGCCTTGAGTCGTGCTACCATGCGTGTGCCAGCTCAAAACATGAACAAATGCAGACTCGGCCCTCGAGATTGTAGCCAATATACATCACGTTGCTTACGGCGGACTGGCGTATGTCTTGTCAACTTTCTATAAATAGGCCAGTAGATAGCAAACATATACACTTTGCGTCGAGAAGTGATAGGCAAGTAGAATACTGCTAAGCGAGTCTTTTCATAGGTTAGGTAATAAGCAGCTTTCGGCATACTTAGCAGATTTTAGGAAAAGTCCTAGGAGAGATGGATACTCCCATTCGCCTGACCTCCTTCAAATCACAAACAGCATTTGTAGGTGAAATCTCCACCAGGAGGCTTAAGAGAATGACGAAGAACAAGCACTCGCTGGTTTTAGTAGCCATTAAGTGGGTTCTCGGCAAAGACTGTGTGGAGTACGAAGATAAGCATCGGGTGAACACCGATGTGTGCTCACACTTTGTGGCGTCTATGCTAGACATTTGTGTCCCTCGGCCTCTTGTATTGAAGCTAGTCAAAGAAATCTTCCCGAAGAAGTACCTGAACGGGCTTGGAGAGGTTGTCACGCACGCTGCATATGGAATTGGCCTGCCATCAGCCAGCGACTTACGTCGCTATATTGAAGAAGAAGCTGTCGTGGCTTGGCTACCATTCCTTAGCGGATTCCGCCTGCAGACCCGTGGTCAGCATCAGCAAAGGGTTACCCAGGCTCTTCACTTCCTGTTCAGAAGCTACAACGTGATACCATTCTACGACGTAGAGTGGTATACTGACTTCAGGGACCTGGTGTACCCACCACCGACGACAGCCGCGCTTCATGATGCTGCCAGTGCCGCCGAGGAACCTGTTGCTGAGGAAGAAGCGGACGCTGTCTTGAATGCGTCGGTTGCTGCTAGCCACTCCTGCGGATAGATGGTCCTCTTGCCCTGGTGTTTGTTGATGTTACCCCCTTGCTCCGTATCAGCCTGATAAAAGGCCAACGTATATATATATGCTCTTATACTTTGTATATTTTGAAAATCGGCCTTCATGCCATTTTGTAACTCAGAAACATGTATATAAAAATATACGCCTCCTTTTGTTGTGAAATCTTATACTCCTGTTTGCTTCTGCGTGCAATTTTTCTGGGTTTGCCAATTCTGTATGTTTTATCTCTGTTTATGAGCATACTTTTGTGTTTTAAGAACACCGGTGCTTCACCTACCAATGATGATAAGCGAATACATAACAAGTCAATTGGTTTAGCAAAACGATAGGCCAAAAACAGGAAGGGAAAAAGAAAAAGCGTTATTTACAACTGTACAAGGTAGGGCCTGACGCTTAATGGAACAATTTAAGGTGAATCCCATTAACCGGGATTCCTAGGGGCTCCTGTTCCATATTTTCCAGCTCAAAGGCATTGTGTTGCATGCACCGAATGATTTTGAAGGGTCCTTCCCATAGGCTATCAAACTTACCATGCTGACCTGGCTTCGCAGCCCTGCTATCGTATTTTAGCACCAAATCTCCATTTTTTAGGCCTTGGTCGGAAGCCCTTTTGTCAAACCACCGTTTGACCACCTGTTGACGGCCAGTCATGGCCTTTAGGGAATTCTCCCTTTTTTCTTGTACTTCTAATAGTTCGGCAAGCCGAACTTCCATGGCGCCATTTTGTTCTATCTCAAGAGATTTCAACAACTGTATCGCCGGAATTTCCATAGAGATTGGTAGCAGCGCTTCTTTCCCATATACTAGCTCATAGGGCGAAGTCTTGAGGACTTGTTTAGGTGTTATGCGGTTGGCCCAGAGTGCTTTTCGGAGATTTTTGTGCCATTCCCTTTGGTGTTCTGAGCCCACTTTTTTGAGAAGTCGGACTAAACTTTTGTTTGTTGACTCAGCTAGGCCATTTCCCTGTGGATAGTAGTTTGAAGATGTTTTCAGGAATATGCCATTTTTCAATGCAAAGTGACATACCTTTGTGCCTACAAATGCTCTAGCATTGTCCGAAATGATCATCTTCGGAGGGCCGAACCTCGTCACCAGAGCCTCGAGGAAATCCACAATCTCTACCTCCGTTGCCTCTTTAAGGGGAACAACTTCAGCCCACCTTGTGAAGTAGTCTGTAGCTGTTAAAATCCATTTATGTCCCGAACTGGAAACCGGGTTGATCATTCCGATAAAGTCCAAACCCCATTGAGCAAATGGTTCATCCGCCACGATAGGTTTCAGGGGCATCGCTGAATTCTTCCTTCGGTCGGAGAATAACTGACATTTTTTGCAAGCCTTTACCAGCGAGTAGGAATCATTGAAAAGTGTGGGCCAGTAATATCCAGCCCGCAGGACCTTGATGGCTGTGGTTTTAGCGGAGAAATGTCCACCTTCGTCGCTATTGTGAAATGCGTCGAGGATCTTCTGCACCTCCCCTGAAGTAACACACCGTAGGAGCACACCATTAAAATTTCTCTTGAAAAGGACTCCTTCTATCAGCGTGTATCCGCAATTCTGGAGCCGGTAATACCTTCTTTTCTGGGATGAGAGGCCTGGCGGGTACCTTCCGGTTCGCATGAAGTTCATTCTATCTTTCAGCCAATCGTCCTCCGATCCCGATCCGTTTATCAGGACAAGTTCTGACTGTTCCTCTTTAGCAGACATCTCCACTTCCTGTGTCATATACTCACACAGACCTCTGCCTTTAATAGTCCTGGTGGGCCTGACCTCAATGTCATATTCCAGGATCTTAGTGATCCAATTAGCCCTTTTTTCTGTGATTTCTCCCTCCATGATGTATTCCCGCACACTAGAATGTGCGACATATACCAGGACTTTGCTACAGGAAATTAGATGGCGGAACTTTTTAAGCCCCTTCACTATTGCAAAAGCCTGTCTTTCAACGAAGTTATAATTCACTTCATATTCCTTTAAGGTTCGGGAATAGAAAGCAACTGGATGCTCCCCTTTTCCTTCTCTATCCTTTTGAGTCAGAACAGTAGCGATACTTGACTTGCTACCGAAAGCATACATTATAAAATCTTTATGTTGATCTGGATTGATCAACACTGGGGCTGATGAGATAGCTTCCTTGACCTTCTCAAATGCCTCCCTCGCCTCCGTTGTCCATTTGAAAATTTGATCCTTTTTCAGCATTAGGGTGATCGGCCTAATCATTCCCGCAAAATCGGAAATAAATTTACTGACGAAATTTACTTTGCCCAGAAAAGACTGGACACCTTTCTTATTCACCGGGAGAGGAAGCTCCTTTATAGCCTTTACTCGTTCCGGGTCAATTGAAATACCTTCCTTCGACACAACATGTCCTAACAGCTTACCCTGAGGTACTCCGAACACACATTTCCTCGGGTTTAAGAAAATCCTGAACTCTTGGCACTTTTGAAACACCAACTCCAGATGATCGAAATGATTATCTTTAGATTTGGAGAACACAGTAAGATCATCCAAATAGATTAGGATAATCTTATTGATTAGCTCGCTAAATGCGACGTCCATAGCTCTCTGGAAGGTTGCCCCTGCATTAGATAAACCAAAAGGAATTTTAGCATATGCAAACGTCCCCCACTTGGTGGTGAACGTAGTCTTGTGCTGATCTTCCTCTCTTACTCAAATCTGGTTATAGCCAGAGAAGCCATCCAGTAGAGAGAACATTTCCGATCCCGCAACGGTTTGGAGGATCGACTCCATAGAAGGCAAGGGATAGTGGTCCTTCAGAGATGCTTTATTTAGGTCTCAGAAATCTACGCATAAGCGTATATCACCATTCTTCTTTCAGACTGGTACCAGATTTGATACCCAAGTACTATGTTTAATTGGGAAGACAATACGCGACTCAATGAGCTTGGTTAGCTCTTGTGCCATCAAGGCTTCAACTTTAGGGTTGACCGGCCGCTGTTTCTGTCGAATTGGCTTCGCACCTTCTGTTAGCTCAATAGTATGTTGAATGATACCAGGATCATAACCTTCCAGATCATCGTAGGACCAGGCTACTACTCCATATTTCTCACAGAAATTCATAAGCCTTTCTCTATCTTGCTGTGAGACATCTTTTCCGACCCGAAGGTTCCTGTCATCGGAGACCCGAAGATTCTCATAATCACCTTTTTCCGCCACGAACTTCCTCTTATCATTTCGGGCGTCACTACAATCGAAAAATTTTTTGAGAGTAACCAATCCTTTCGGAAGCTTATTTGATTTCAGCTGCATAATTTGTCCCTCGTAGGCCTCAGCGATCTTTGGTTGGAGTTGATCGGCAAATTCCCCTGAGTTTTGAATAAACGAGGCGATGTGTTCATCGCTCTCAAAGACTTGCCAACTTTGGTCATTATCGGGTATTGCTGGTCTAACCAGCACTTGTACTGAATGTTTGTTCCGAAACAAGTCGGAGACAGGATCAAACTGAGCTCCGATTACTGCCATGCGGTCTGCATCGCCATTCTGAGCTCGGGGAATGGTCAGGATGTTGAAAGCTTCAAAACTTTCTATAAGGTCCCAGATTCGATGCCGATAGGATCTCATGCGGATATTCTTTGCTGCTGAGACTCCTCGGACCTGATTAACTACCAGTTCCGAATCTCCGAATACAATCAATTGTTTGATACCCATTCATTCCGCTAGGCTTAGACCTTGGACTAGACCCTCATATTTAGCCTCATTATTTGAACAAGCAAATTGGAATCGGAAGGCCCTCAGCAACTTTTCATTCTGTGGGGATATTAGACATATCCCTGCTCCAGCTCCAACTTTGCTCCTTGCACCGTCAAAATATAATGTCCACAGCTCACTTACTTGGTCATCGTCGGGCTCTTTGACGACCTTCGGAAGAACTTGGTCTTCGTCATAGATCACATATGTGCCTAAACCGGTAGCATGATAATTTTCGAAGGGATCATTATTTATATGTTCACTCAACAGAGCGTCTTCGCTATCACTTCGGTCTCCATTGACATTCTCCTCCTCCAGTAGTTCAACATTGTACATGTCTTGCTTGGTGATGGAGGTATGTGCCGCTTCAAAGTTAATCAGGGCCTCATTCGCCACATGTTCGGAATGCAGAGCCTCCGATTCTATCTTCATCTTTGCGCCATGTTTGGTCCTAAGTATTAGATGTGACCAATCTAAAGACAAATAGCCGCCCACCTTTGAAGTAAACTCTCGAGAAAGGCAAAGACCAAACATTGGCGGAACATCTATGATCACTGTATCTTGCGGGACCGTGATACTCGGGCAGGCAAATAGAGTCAACGGAAGTGCTTTGATGACAC
>VDFB02332877.1:0-55966 GCA_007258455.2 Sequoia sempervirens
TTATAAAAACTTGCAATTAATGCTCTGGAGTGGTAGATAGCCATTAACGACGTCTCTTAAGGTTGGCGCGTGCGAGCTTTCTCGTCTCTCATTTTACTCTGACATCCTTTTGAAATTTTGGAAAAGAATGGCTAATAAAGGTTTTCAACGAATTGATTGGTTGTGACAACCCTATCGAAGACCAACAAGGGTTTCGAAAACTTTGTACGACTTTGAAATGTTGTCTTTAATGCGTAATCTTCATCGCATTGCTTTCTAGAACTTTCAAGAAATTGAAAATCGCCCTTCATCGGAAGAAACTATGGTTTCGACAACCTTGTCGGAGACCGACAGAGGTTTCGAAACCTACATAAAGTTTTGAAATTGTATTAATTTGATCATAGTTCAACTTTCATCTTTTCTTTATCGGTGTTTGTTGAGGTCATGAGAACTGCTTTGGGCTTCGACATAGTTCTAAGAACTTACAAAAGGATTGACTACGAAGGCGAGTTTTAGACTTAACTTTGGGATGTCGGGAAAAAACAAGGTTGTGGCAACCTAAGTGGGACTCAACATAGTTTTGAAAAGCAAAGGGAGAAACGACACTTCTAAACGCGGCAAAGTTGCATGGGTGGACATGGTTTTAGGTGATGACAAAAATCTTGGTAACAATTGGCTCTAACTGGGGATCAAGACTACAAAGGATATGACAGACCCAAATCACTGACGAGTGCCTTATACATTGGGCTATAGAGTCAATAGCCGCTAGACAAAAAGTGAGGGCAAACCAAGAACTCTTAGAAAAACACAAGCATAATGGAACCAAACTAAAGCAAGACAAAAACTCCTATTCTTTTTTTTTACAAAGCGACTCATATTGGCAACTCACATTTGATACAACTTAAGATCTTGCTCATTGTAAGGAATAGGTAGTAGAGTACCATCTAGATAAGATAACCTAAAGGCTAAAAGTATTTGGGCCACACTCCTGAGTTATCTTGAAAGGACCTTTCCACAAAGAGTCAAATTTCTTGTGTGCACCTTTGGGTTCTCTTCTTTTGTCCCACAACAATATTGAATCTCCAATCATGAACTTTTTGGGCCGAGCTTTCCTGTCAAAAATCTTCTTTACTCTGGCATGATGCATAGTAATTCTATCAACCATGTCTTCTCTCTGTTTCTCAATCTTAGTGAGATACATGATCCTCTTCTCCAAAGAATTCTGAAATTCTTGATCGTCAATAGTAGTCTGTAATTTAATGGCAGATAACTCTATAGGTAGATGTAAGACGCTACCTATCCCATACACCAATTCAAATGGAGACATTCCTATTGCTCTTTTTGGCATAATTTTGTCAGCCCATAATGCCTCATACAATTTCTCATGCCAGTTCTAATTTTTATCAACTAGCTTCCTCATGATGGTGACAAGGTTTTTGTTACTAGATTTAGCTTGCTTGTTGCCTTGGGGATAATAATTTGTAGATGGGATAAAGTAATTGCACGATCATAACAAAGGAGAGCTATCTCATGGGATGAGAAACTGGTGGCGTTGTTGGTCACCAATTTCTGTGGTACCCCAAATCTCACCAAAATGTTTTCTTTTATTAAATCACAGATTGCCTTTGAAGTTGTATGCTTTATTGGAATGGCCTCCACCCACTTAGTGAAATAATCAGTGGCAGTAATGATGTGAGTATGTCCAACACTAGATTGAGGGCTTATAGGTCCTATGAAGTCTAGACCCCATTGCTGAAATGGTTCTTCTATCACCATTGGCCTTAGAGGAAATGTTGCTAGTTGAGGTCTTCCAGCAAACTATTTGCATTTCTCACATTTTGCCACCCAGTAATATGCATCTTTGAACATCCCAAGCCAGTAGTAAGACTGCTTCAAGATTTTAAAAGAAGTCATAGAGGAAAAGAAGTGTCCTCCACAGGCTTCATTATGGAATGTCTCCAATAACCTCTTCTGTTGATCTATGTCCACACACTTCAAGAATGTACCATATAACCCCCTTTTGTATAAAGTATGTTCCTAGATCACATACTTAGCTGCTTTCAATTTGAGATATAGATGACTCGAGCACTCTCCATATGTGAGGTAGTAAGCAACATTAGATAACAGTTCATCTTGAAGACTAACAAACAGTACCATAGGGAGATCCTCTTTTTCTTCTGGTTGATTCTCTGCTATCAATTTGCACAAACCTTTTCCCTTGGCTAACTTAGTGGGTTTGATATCTAGATCAGACTCTTGCGCTTCGGCTATCCATCCCCCTCTCTTATTACAACCAATATCCTGTTGAGTAAGCACACTCTTAACTGAAGGGTTTGACACATAAACCACAGAATGAGAGTGCTTAACCGCCTTTACCATTGCGATAGCATGTTTCTCGATTTGAGAATAATTTAACTCTTGTTTCTTAAGAGGAATGCTCATAAAAGCAATGGGCGCTTAAATACCTTGGCCATCGGTTTGCAAGAGAATAGCTGACATTGTGTGCTTGGACGCATAGCAATAAATGATGAAGTTTTTATTGAAATCTGGATACATTAGCACTGGTGCTCGGGCAATCGCCTCCTTAATGTCTTTGAAAGCTTGTTTCCTAGATTCATTCCACCCGATACCTTGTTTCTCTTTCATCATATCTACTACGTGTTTGGTAATTTCAGAAAAATCTGGTACAAACTTCCTTAAAAGTTGACCTACCTGAACAAAGATTTAACCCCTGTTATGTTAGAAGGCAAGCTTAATTGTAATATGGTTTTAACCCTTTCAGGATCAATCCTAATACCTTCTTTTGACACAATATGCCCCAGAAGTTTCCCTTCAGTAACACCAAAAATTGACTTTTTAGGATTTAGGGAAATACCATGCTCCTTGCATCTCTACAGAACCCTTTCCAAGTCTCTGATGTGATTATCCCTTTTTATGGAAAACATAGTTAAATCATCCAAATAAATAACAATTATCTTGTTTCTAAGATCACTGAAAGAGAGATCCATAGCCCTTTGAAAAGTAGCACCGACATTGATCAAACCAAATGGCATGTGGTTATAAGCAAAAGTTCCCCATGGGGTGGTGAACGTGGTCTTATGCTAATCCTCTGCAACACTGATCTGGTTGTATCTTGAAAAACCATCAAGCATTGACATCATTTTTTATTTTGGTACTATTTGAAGAATGTGATCCATCATAGGTAGTAGATAGTTATTTTTCAAAGATGCTTGATACATATTCGTAAAATCAACATAGATTCTAATCTCTCCATTCTTTTTTCGGATTGGAACTATGTTAGCAATCCAAGTTGAGTGATGAATAGGATATATTATTCTAGCTTTCAACATTTTATCAACCTCTTTGAAGATTGCGTCAGCTACTTTAGGATTATATGTCCTTTGCTTTTGTCTAAAGGGAGATATACCTTCTTTAAGTGGGATATGGTGTTGGAGCTTTCCATCCATGAAATTCATCAAGTCATTGTAGCACCATGCGAAAACTTCCTTATGTTAATGATATTACAGCTTAGGTCGTTCCTTCATTGACCCTATTGAGGGAGACATAGATGTCAGCGGATCCTCGATCAAATCTTTCGATCTATATACAAGGTTAAACTATAAATATATACAATTCAAACAGAAGTCAGACTTATTCTTCTAAGTCTGAATTGATCGAGAGAGCAGTCTTGAATTCATCAAAGAGCTGAAGTGCAAATTAAATTCATCAAAAGGGCAAATGCGAATCTCTCAAGTGCGAGTGGGACATATCTATAGCTGTGTACGAACCTGTTCAAGTGCAAGTTGCGAATATTATTGAAGAGCAGATTCATCTTGTCAGAAGTACAGTTCATTTTCTGTTCTTTGTATCTGATATAGGTACAGAATTCTGGCCTTGAGTTAGGCCTCATTGTAAAGAGAATCATTGCCATTGTTCATAAATATAAGAGAGATCTTTGTTGCTGGGTTTTTCTCCCTCAAGAGGAGGGTTTTCCCAGGGTATCTGCTGTGTTACTTTATCTGATTTGTTTTAAGTTTCTGTGCATACAAATCTGATCATAATTTAACATGGTATCAGAGCGGGTTTAAGCATGATCCTGATCAGATTTGTTATGCAAATTAGAAATTGCTAACTGGGAAAGAATCGTGCTTTTGCGGAAGTTGTTATTAGATGAGGCTAATACACTTAAGCATATCATGGTATATCCAGAGAAGGGCATGTTCATCTCAGGTCCAAGATTTTGTCGAATGACCCTGTTAGAGTCTCTCATGAGCATGCTAGAGGAGGACGTTGCTTAAACAAGTGTAACCTGACTTGAGAATCAAACCGTCAAAGGAACGAGCAATCACGGCAATTCACTGCTATCTGGTTGCATTGCCATCTGTGCTTACTTGGTTCCCTTCGTCGGCTGTGATAATCTCTTGATGGCTTATTGAATGAGTATCCTTGCTCAAGACGTCTAGTGGAGAACACCTCTTCTTGGTTGCAAACTAGAGCAGAGGAATGTATTCAGGCTGGTTATTCGATGGGCATTGTGTCAGCTGTCTATCTACAGGACTGAATGTGTGGGCATTAGTAATAAGATTTTGAATGCTTGGCAAAGGGTACATGGTTGGTAGAAAGCGGTTGTGTGCTTGGCATGAAAGCTAATGCAATATTGAGTCCCCTATCAACTGTCATTTCACAGAAAAGTTCATTGCAGTAGCTGGTGTTGTGAAAAAGTCTCACGATTGACCTGACATTGCTCTCAGATTTCATTCACAGTCCTGAATTAACAGTTCCCTAGGTTTCTACCGTGAGTTGGATAATCTGAGATGTGTTCCATGCTTACTACAACTAAGGGATAACTTCAGTTCTGAGTTCCAATGTAGTTATGGTTATGTGAAGGCAATAATGGGCCTGTGTTCTAACCGTGAAGGTTGTGTGTTGATCTATGTGCATGAGCAGCGTGTCTTCATCAAGAGATAAGTATTCGTTGTTTGCTGAGTTATTCCATTTATTTGGATCTTGTGTGATTAGAATAGAAAGATTGTAATTTCTCTTGATTTGTGTTCTCTAGCAGAAAGATCTTTTGAAGAATTCAGGAGCAGATTAGAATGTCCAGTATTTGTCTCATGCTAGTGTAAGTTCTCTTAAGAAACATCACCCAGCTGAGGTCTCACTACTGTTTTAGCCTCTCCTTTCGGACATTGGGTCTGACCTTGGGTCAGATATGACCCGAAAAGCATTATGATTTCATCAAGATAAGTATCTTATTCTGTTCATTCTTGTTTTGAAATCTAGGACAAAAATTTCAGTCTGCAGAGTTGTGCAGATCTGATGTCGCTTATTTGATTGTGTATGCATTGTAAGATCATGTTTTCTCTTGAATAGTGTTTAGCAAGTGGGATAAGACCCTTTGGAGACACCATTCTTTGTGAGTTGTTTCATGCTAGATTTCTGAGTGTGACTCAGAAATAAAAGACAACTACAATGATGATTGTGATTGGTTGACCACATCGTTATCACTCTCTATATGCATGAACTGTGGTAGAGCCTTGATTTCTTGAGAAGTCTGGTTCTACATTTTGACTGCATAATGTAGCTAAGAATTTTTGTTGAGCAGTTTGTCTCTTGTTGAGCTGAGAGGAGCACTTCCAAGAGCAGTAAAGACAGAAGGAAGATATATCAGAATTAGTAAAAAGATAAGTTTCTTTGATATATTTCTTTTATAGGTTGATTTACTTATTCATGTTTCATTATTGTTCATAAATCCTCATGTATTCATGCTATAATCTAAGATAGTAAACTTTGCCTTGATATTTCTTTGAATAATTATAAACTATTAGTAATCTCTCTCTAAAATGCTTTTAGGACATTCCTAGGAGCTAGAAGGTGGTGAGAGATTGTCTGGTGATGAAAAGCTTGAGGCATCTTATGAGGAAGTCATGCCGACCAAAGAAATGTTCAAGCATGAAGTCACAACTTGCAAACATGAGGCTGAGCTGGTGGCTAGAGGGAGTTCACTTCTAGAAGTCTTCTTTGCAATCTCTGAAGTAGGAATCAAGAGGGAGTTTTGTAACTCGCTGAGAAGAAATGAAGATTGCAATGTTGTAAGAATAGAGTGTTCTGAGAGGACAGCCCATACTTAAAGATGTAGATGAAAGCATTGAGAAGTACAAGGAAAGATTCATAGCTCGTGGGTTTTCACAGAAAGAGGGAGTTGATTATGAAGAAACATTTGCTCCTGTTGCTTGTTGTTTTGAGGTTCATGGGAAGGAGTCACATGTTTGCAAGCTGAAGAAGGCCTTGTATGGTCTTAAGCGGCCTCCTCGTGCATGGTACGAAAGGATTGATCGGTACCTGTCAAGTTTGGGCTTCTTGAAGAATGATGCTGATTCAAATCTCCACTTCAAGGACCTTGGGCTCATGCATTACTTCCTTTGCTTAGAAGTCTGGCAGAAACCAGATGGAATGATTCTAAGTCAAGGGAAGTACACCATTAATATACTTAAGAGGTTTGGCATGATGGATTGCAAAGCCATGTCTACACCTATGGAGACCAATCTTCATAAACTGAAGGAGGCTGCAGCTAGTTCAGATTTTGTGGATCCTACATTGTACAGACAGCTGATTGGATCCTTGATGTATCTAGTTAACACTAGACCCGATATTTGCTATGCAGTGAGTGCACTAAATTGATTTATGTGTGATAAGGCGAGGATACATTTGTTGCAGCTAAACATATCACGAGATGCTTGGCATTGTACACGGTTGGATATGGGTTGAGGTATGCTTAGGATCTGGACTTGGAGTTACTTGGTTCCTTGATTACGATTAGGCGGGGTTGTGTCCGCAGTCGGAAGAGCACCTGCAGTTGTTAGCGGTTTGGAGTTTGCTATGATTTCTGATGCGTGAGAAGCGATCTTAATGGCATTAGATGCAGTAGGAGTACATTAGAGCTTGTATGGCAACAGAGCAGTGTAATACCGTAAACTCCTTGCGGGGATTGTTTGGACAATCAATGGAGCCTACTATTATTCATTATGATAATCGAGTTGTGTAAACTTTACTGTCAATCACAGCGTGTGTCATAGCCGAGATCCAAGCATGTTGAGATCAAAGTACCCTTATACTCGAGGAGATATGAATGCTATATCTTGATTGAGGTACATTAGCGATGAGTAGGCGTGGATGTTCTCACCAGAAGCCTCTACGCCCGAGGGATAAAGTTTGTATACTTCCAAGATAAGCAGTATGAGTGCGGAAATCCATTGGTAGTATGAGTCTCGACATCAGTGGAGTCTTGTTAATGCATTTTCTTTAGAATGGAAGAATTTGAGGTGCAAGCCCTTGTTAATGCATTTTATTACGGGGCGGAAGAATTTGAGGTGCAGCCCTTGTTAATGCATTTTCTTAAAGGCGGAAGAATTTGAGAGGTGCAAGCCCTTGTTAATGCATTTTCTTCTGAGACGGAAGAATTTGAGGTAAGCCCTTATTTCCACCCTCTGAGTTGAGTCATGGTGGATGTCATGTGTGAGACTCCATGACATATGTTGTACTTGTGTTTCACCCTCTGAGAGAGTCATGGTGAAAGTCACGTTGAGGTGACAACATCACGCAAGTGATGAACACTTGTACTTACCATTTGATGGTTGATATCGAGACGATATCTAATATCACGTTGAGGTGATATTCTTCTCTTTATATCTGATTGCAGGCAATGATGGCTGATGGACCTCATATTGAGATGATTCGTATTGTGCAGCTGGAAGTTCTCTCCCTAGCTGAGAGGGAGTGTTAATGATATTACAGCTTCAGTCGTTCCTTCCAGCTTAGCCCTATTGAGGAGACATAAATTAAATGATAGCTCGTTGGCTATTTAATTTATTGTCTTATATTTATGAGGAGGCGCGAATGTCTTGAGGCCGACCTCTCTTGTATTATTTATGATTTTCTCTTTCTGGGTCGACCCTCTTTGTAAATTATATTCATTGAAATTATTTTGTATCTTGGCCGACCTCATAACTTGAAGAGGTGTGACCTCTCTCACTTGTATATATACAAGGTTCGCTTCCTCCATCATACACATTCAAGCAAGTCCGATTTATTCTTCTAAGTGCGAATTGATCAAGAGAACAGAAGTGCGAATTCATCAAGAGAGCTGAAGTGCGAATTAAATTCATCAAGAGGCAAGTGCGAATCTCTCAAGTGCTGAGAGTGGTTTATATCTATAGCTGTGTGCGAACCTGTTCAAGTGCAAGTTGCGAATATTATTGAAGAGCAGATTCATCTTGTCAGAAGTACAGTTCATTTTCTGTTCTTTGTATCTGATATAGGTACAGAATTCTGGCCTTGAGTTAGGCCTCATTGTAAAGAGAATTATTGCCATTGTTCATAAATATAAGAGAGATCTTTGTTGCTGGGTTTTTCTCCCTCAAGAGGAGGGTTTTCCCAGGGTATCTGCTGTGTTACTTTGTCTGATTTGTTTTAAGTTTCTGTGCATACAATCTGATCATAAATTTAACATTCAGAAGCATTGGGACAATTGCACCCAAGAGGAGACCAAACTGGAGACTATTTCAAATTGAGTGGAAGAGAATCAAAACTTAGCCCTCATCAAGAAGATGAAGAAAGGTGGTAAGAAAGGAGGACCCAAGAAGGGGCAGAAGGGGAAGGAGGAATAATTAGACTCCTCAGACTAAGGGAAGAAACACTTGAGTCATGTTAAGTGCTTCAAGTGCCACGAGAAGGGCAACCATGTATCTCAATGTCTTCAGAGGAAGAAAGCCAACCTGCAGCAGGAGGGTTAGTGGGGTGTACCAAATCTTCAGCAAGAGTAGATATGATAGCATTCGAACTTCAGACAACTTTCTCCATGGTGTCATGTCTATCCACTAACACCATTTCTAGTGTAGGGTGGTATGTGGACAATGAAGCATCAAGACACATGACCTTCAATAAGAAGGCATTCAACAAACTTCAAGAAAAGAGGATGGCAAACAAGTGGAGTTGGGCAATGATGTCACTTGTCCAATTACTGAATTGTGCTCTATCTCCTTCCACATGCCTTGAGTTGATGTTCTTTTGCTAGATGACATCTTGTATGTTCTTTATTTAACAAAGTTTAGTTTCTTGCATAGCAAATCTACAACGTATCAATGAGCTTGATGGTCTATTGTGTCCCCTTTTCCAAATTAGAGCCATGGAGAAGACCTCTAGCCTATCCTCATTTTCCGTAGGCTAAAGGATAAATCAAGGGAAATGATTAATAATATTATTTTAAGTTGAGCCCATTAATTTTATATTTAAGGGGCAACTTAATAATATTATTTTAATTATTTTAAAAGTGTTTTTAAATAA
The DNA here is from genome assembly GCA_007258455.2 of Sequoia sempervirens. Lineage (NCBI taxonomy): Eukaryota > Viridiplantae > Streptophyta > Pinopsida > Cupressales > Cupressaceae > Sequoia > Sequoia sempervirens. Next base: position 9,322 of record VDFB02332877.1, read on the forward strand.
TTTTGGAGGGAAATTTCAATTAATGAGTCCGAATTGGAGAGCTTTAAATCATAGGCCTGAATTGGAGAACTTTAAAAGGGGGGGCTAGGATTCATTGTGGATCAACTTGTCTTCATTTTGCAATTCGACATTTGAACTTTATGTTCATTTTCACATCCAAGGATGAAAACCCTTGACTGTTCAAAGATCATGGAGGATGAAAATCCTTGGCTGTTCAAAGATCTTGGAGGACAATAACCCTCTTGGATTTCTACTATCAGATTTGGAGCAAAAACCCTCATTTCTGTCTTGGGAATATACACACAGGGGTTGCATCGGAGCTGAATTGGGTGATTTCATTCAAGTTTCAGATGCCAAATATTGTTGATTTTCTGAGAGCTTCCAAATTGAGCGATTGGATTTGCAAGCAAATACTCAGCAATTGTTCCAAACATCTTCTTCATTGATTCTCTGCTGGTTAATAAAGTGCGCCAAGGTATGTGTTGCTGTCCATGTGAAGTGCCATCATTGGTGACTTCAGAGTTTCCTATCACTGATTTTGTGAGTTGCATCAAGCCATTATCCAACTGCAGTATTCTTACTCATTATGAGGGGTGATTACAGTTGTTTAAGGGGGGGTTGACTGAATTGGATCTCACTGGGGAGTGGCGATTGATTGATGCAGTTCCATACACTACAGTTCGCCTGTCGAGAGTCTGTGGATATTCAAGGATCCATCTTATCGCTGTTTGGGTGTGCTGCACCAATTCATTGATCCATCGTAGTATTCTATTGGCATCACTAAGGGGATTGCAGCTGCTAATCATATGTTGACTACCAACCTCTACCACTGATATTCAGAGACTATAGCCACAGCTGTTTGCCAACATCAATCATTACATTTGGAACTAACAGAGTTGAATACCAATCATATCTTTTGGAGTCAACAGCATCATACTACTTCAATTGTCATTGGGCACTGCCTAGGCAGATTGCAGAGTTGAAGTGATTGGAATTGGGATAAGTGCTGAACACTAGAAGTTCTACAGACACCTTCACGTTGTTGGATTTAATCACCAGTCAAACTTAATGGGACGTTACATGCCAAGCAGACCTGCCACTAGCCACCACATTATCACTGTGATATACCTTTTGGCACAGCCCAGGTGAAGGCTGTCATCACGGCATACAGATTGCTCTTTAGACTGACATAGTTGCCAATTCATTATAAGTGCAGATTACATACATATGTTGCAGAATTGTGTAAACTGTGATATCTATTTCTACAGGTAGTAACAGTGCTGTAAGCTCGATCTGCTGTCTATGCTATACTGTTAATCAGTTCTTCCAGAAGTAGTTATCATGCACATTCAAAAAATACAAAAAAATATATAAATCTTAAAAATTTTAAAAGAGGAAATTGCATGGTCAACAAATGATCATTAAAAAATGCAACCCTGAACCTGGTCAAGTTTTAGCTAGAGAGTTTGAGATGGTGGCCTTTACAGGCTACTTGCTGATCCAATTGAGCAGCTATGGCAGGATGCCATGATGGAGTGTGCTTCCAACTTTGTAGAGATAGTTTCTAAACCTACCATGAATTGATACCATGCATTTAATGATAAGGGTATTGAAGAGTTCCAACACAAATTTATTGCCAAAGGTTTCTCTCAAAAAGAGGGAGTTAACTTTGACGAGACTCTAACTTCAATTGCAAGAGGCAAAGACACAAAAATCACAAAAAAGAAATCGCAATTATATGCAAATCGGGCATGGTCACAATTTTTACCTATAAAAAATCGCAATTCATTAATATACCGTTGCCTACAACTTTCAACGATTTTTGAGGGTTTAAATCGTCAAAAAAAATCCTGCCAACATGCCATTTATAAGGTTTCGCAGGTTGCAAGAGATTTATCAATAACACATGCCATCTTGTCACATGATTTACCTGAGTGAATTTTTCTCGGTTTGAAACTTGCCACTCGCAATTTATAGGATTTTACATGTTGCAAGACTGGAAACGCAAGGTAGGAATGGTAAATTGGGAGATTTATCAATAACACGTCTGTGCAAGGATTTGGGAGGCATAAATCTAGCAAATAGCCCATTAAATTTTATTTGCCCTTGAAACTACACACACAATCCTCACATTTGCAAAGAATCAAGGGCACAAAAATGGAGAATTTATTGCCCTTATAGGTTTCCCTGTTTAAGGAAAATAAGTATAACACAGAAATTCTACAACAGCTAACGCTTTTCTAAGCAATTTTGCTCAATTAATATCTGAAAGCTAAGTTACCTAGTACGCCCCCTTTAGGATCCTGGTCCCATATCGAATAGGTGTGGGTATGGGTCTTGCGACGAGAGTGGCTTGGGTTCACCAAGGGTCCCACGCAGGCACCCTAGGTTTGTTGTGGGTACTTCTATGTGAACCCAAGGGTGCCCAAACAAAAAATAAAAATAAAAATCATTTTCTTAAAACATTTTTATAAATAAAAATTGTGAAAATGGTGTGCGCCATGAAGGTTTGTGTGGTTTCAAAGGCCTTAATTTGGGCTTGGTGGTGAGAGCTCTACCCTTTTGTCGTGGCAGGGAACGTGCCAAGGGTGCTGCCCCCAAATCCTCATGAGGGGTTTTGCCCCTCAACCCCTTTGGAGTCTCCACTCCTAGACCCCACTAGTTATCTGGATCTCTTGTCACATAAGAAACTTGATTACAATGAGGGGATCTAAGTGTGGAGACCGAAATTGACAACTTGGACAATTATCTTTATAACTATCCAAATATCAATGATCAATGATGAAGTATCATATTGTCAAAGATTCAAATGTCATTATTATTATAAATATAATACTATATGATATTAAATGTATTTGCATTTCTATATTTTTGAAGTCACACCCTAGATTTCCAACATAGCCCTGAGAAATTTTGATTGTGCCTTATATTTGGTGACCACATCCTCAACCTGACAAATAATAAATTGAGCTTTTTTAGTCATCAAATTATGCAAACATTTAAACAATCAAATAAAGACTCAAAGGTGCTTATTTCAACCACCTAACCCATTAGTATTTGTCATTTATAGCTCCCCTCAAAGTTACAAATTACTCACTAATGCATTCCCACAAGGCACTTATTTTCAATACTTGACATGTCAAAATGTCTTGAGTTCCCCAACAGATGACATTAATAATTCTGGTTTTTATGCTTGCTAACTCAAATAGTTAACCTAGGCACCAATTTGGTTTCCCTGACAATGTCATAGGTTGGCCCACCTTACCTCAATGGGGCTTCAAGGCTATCCTGCCAAAGATTGAACCCAATTCCTTCATCTAGTGAGTGCCTGTTTGTAGTGTCTAACCCCAATTTTCAGACCAAAATTTTTGCGCTTTTCCCAAAGTTTAATAAGTGAAAATTTTGCCTAACACCTTACAGATTTCTCATTCTAAAAGCATAGAAAGATTTACAGCTCAAATAATAACTGCTCAAATAATTTCCACAATATAGAAACCCACAATTCCAAACAAACTGTTAACAGTTTAAGTTCAAATAAAATATTACTTTTTCCGCTATAATATAAAAACATACAAAAATATTATAATTTGCATCATCTGGAAACGAGTGAATATTGTTCTAACCTATTCATGATTTTGCAAATTATTTTATTCTTCCACTACAAGTAAAGCCACTCTACACTCTAGCATATACAATCACCTTCTGAAACAAGTACGGTCACCCCCAAAATATTACAGCGGCTGACCAAGAAGCATATATTTTTACAAAAATGGTTGTTGAGTATTTTTGACCTTCAACAAATTCATTAATATATTTTGTACTAAGCTTTTACCAAAGAGCAACTGATTTTCCAAGCCCATACGGAAGGAAAATGTAATACGAAGATAGGAAATATTGGTGCCGCTCTCACTAAATAGTGAGACTTATAATTTTTTCCCTAGTCACAACCTTTTTTTTTCTGTCTTTCAAGCAATAGCCAAAACTCTACATCAGACTTAGTGTCGTGGAAGTTCAAATATTCCAATTTACTCATTTTGCAGTTTCCAAGGAGAATTTGTACGGCTTTATCATGCGACTATTTGTACAGATAGTTAATTGAAATGCACAACTCCAAGTTTGAACTCCTTATGGTTAAATGTTCAAATTTCCAACACACTTGACTTCCTACTCCATACTAAATGGTACGGGACCCTTAAGAACAATTTCCCAAAACATCGCACCAATTTTACTTTGAAGACTAAACAACCTTGGTGTTGGTACGGTTGAGGTACAGCCAATCTGATATAAAAAGTTAAAAATCCCTAAAGATTATGTAAGATAAATACCTCAATTTCAAGGAAATGACCAAATTATTCACCATGCACAATTCTTGTCTGGAACTGTCAGCAATCACCCAAGAAACCTATTTCAACTTTGAAGATGATATTCTTCATTAAGAATTTCGTCTCCACAAAGTTTTGTAAACAGCAGCAAAAACTTCTCACACAAAAATTCCCTAAATCTTGAAAAAGTGCCCAAAATTGTTTTTACCTTTTCCATCCATAAATCCCATCCTCCATTCTTGAAATTCTATTTTTTCTTCTTTTCAATTTAAATTTGATATCACTTTTAATTCCCAACATTTAAAACATTAAATTTACTACTTGAAAAAACACCTTATGTCTCCCTTTTTCATTATTTTAGTTACACTAAGCTAAATATTAAATTTAACTTAAAACATTAGTGTTATTAAAATAATATAAGTTCAACTACATCTCGAGAGGGGACATTAAAGTCTTCCCTCCCTAGAATTGCTTGTCCCCAAACAATTTCAACTTTGGATGCTGCAAGATCTGCTCATTCTCCCAAGTACATCCTCAACCGGCAAGTTTTTCCACTTTACAAGGTACTCTTTGATGGTCCTCCTAAGAGTACGCTCCCTGATATCAATAATAGCCTCAGGAATGAGAATGAGTTTTCCTTCTTCATCCAATGGTGGCAACTCAAAACAAGGAACTACATTATGTCCCAGCACCTTTTTAAGGCAAGATACATGAAAAACATTGTGTACTCTACAATTTTCTGGCAATTCCAACTCATAAGCCATTTCTCCAATCCTCTTGGAGACTTTGAAAGGGCAATAAAAACGTGGCTTAAGTTTTTCCAATGGTGGCAACTCAAAACAAGGAACTACATTATGTCCTAGCACCTTTTTAACGCAAGATACATGAAAAACACTGTGTACTCTACAATTTTCCGATAATTCCAACTCATAAGCCATTTCTCCAATCCTCTTGGAGACTTTGAAAGGGCGATAAAAACGTGGCTTAAGTTTTTCCAATCCACTCTTTTTGAGTGTGGACCACCTGTAGGGTTGCAACCTTAGATATACCATGTCCCTAGCCTTTGGCAATCTTAAAAACCTAATCTCCTTAGAAACTGTATCATCCTTATTGCTGATTTTGTGTCTAACGCAAATTCTCCTTCAGATATTTCATTATGTCCTAACTTTCCAATAGCAAATCCCTAGCCTTTGGCACTCTACTCTTCCCAAAACTTAAATCAATGAAACTTGGAGCTTCGTAACCATACAATGCCATGAATGGTGGCATTCTAATTGACATGTGGTAAGCAGAATTGTAACAGTACTCCCCGAGGTATAACCATCTCACCCATGCCTTTTGTTGCCCTAAAATATGTTCCTAAGGTATGTGGTAAATAGAATTGTAACAGTACTCCCCGAGGTATAACCATTTCACCCATGTCTTTTGTTGCCCTGAAATATGTTCCTAAGGTACCCTTCCACCCATTTGTTTACTATCTTTGTCTTCCCATTTGTCTATGGGTGATAACTAGTACTAGGAGTGAGCTCAGTCCCACTCGATCTAAAGAGTTCCTGCCGAAAAAGACTTAGGAACTTGTCCTTGTCACTAACAATGCTCTTGGGCATTCCGTGAAGTCTGAATATCTCCCTTAAAAATAGATCAGCCACCTGTGCTACTGTATATGTTGCTGAAATGGCAAAGAAATGAGCAAATTTTGTTAATCTATCAACAACAACATATACACAATCCTTACTCTAAACCTTTGGTAGCCCCATGATAAAATTCCAAGGGCTGCAACAATCCAGCTAGATAGGTGTGCTCATCGTTGTTCTGTTGGCATGTAGGACACTTTCTAACATACTTAAGGACTTCATTTTTAAGTCATTTCCAAATAAATATCTCCTGGATCTGCCTATATTTTTTAAAGAAACCCGGGTGTCTAGCCATAGGGGCATCATGAAAAGCTCTCAAAAATTTTGCAATAAGCTCTGAATTGGGTACTAAATCAATTATGCCCTTATAAATGATCAATTCATTAACTACTGTATACCTATCATCCTATGCAATACCCTCAATGATGCTTGTAGCACAAGAGTCCTTAGCATATTCTATTGAAATCAACTCCCTCGATCATCAGTAATCTCTACTAAAGAGCATAAATGAGGTCTCTTGGATAAAGCATCTGCAACAATATTTGTCTTTCCTTTGACATACACAATGTCAAAGTCATATGCCTAAAGCCTGCTCACCCATTTTTGTTATCTATCATTAAGGTCCTTCTGATTTAGGAAGTATTTGAGACCGTTGTGGTATGTTTTTACTATAAACTTTCTTCCCACCAAGTAAGGTCTAAATTTGGCCAAGGCATGCATAATGGCCAACATCTCCTTATCATAAATGGAATAACTCAATTCAACCCCTCTTAACTTCCTACTCTCAAAAGCAATCGGATGATTATTTTATATCAAGACTGTACCTATTCCCTCTCCTAAGGCATCACACTCCAATTCAAAAGGTTTGGAGAAATCTAGAATAGCCAAAACTGGGCAAGTGCACATATTCTGTTTTAAGCAATCAAACTTAAGAGGCCCTCAAAAGCCCAATCCAAGTCTATAAGAGGTGCTTTTTCTATGAAAAACCCTTGACAAATCTTTTGTAAAAACCACATAACCCAAAGAATCCCTTAAGTTGTGAAATATTCGTAGGTGGAGGCCAATCAACAATCACTTTGATCTTTTCTGGATCAACTCTTAACACCCCTGGAACTAATAATATGGCCAAGGTAAAAAAGCTCTATCAAACCAAACTCACATTTACTCTCCTTGGTGTATAGTAATTCCCTCTCTAAAATACTCAACACTTGATCAAGATGTCTCATATGCTCCCCCATTTCTTGCTGAAAATCGAGATATCATCAAAAAATATAAGGACACACTTCCTAAGTTGATTATGGAATCCTTATTCATACAAGACTGAAAAGTAATTGGAGCATTGGTTAAGCCAAAGAGCATCACCAAAAACTTAGAATGACCATAATGGCACCAAAATGCAATCTTCTTAACATCCACCTCTTCAACCCGAATTTGATGGTAGCTTGACCTCAAATTAATTTTAAAAAAGAAGCAAGCTCCATCCAACTCATCAATCAACTCATCTATCCAAGGAATAGGATACTTGTTCTTAATTGTTTTTTTGTTTAATGCCATGTCAATGCACATGCCCATTGTTCCATCCTCCTTCTTAACCAACACCATTGATGTAGTGAAAGGGCTCTTGTTTGGTCTAATATGCCCCATATCAATCAGCTCCTTAATAGTCTTTTCTATTTCATCCTTATGCCTCTTAGGGTGTCTATATGGTGTGGTAATAACCGGTTTGGACCCCTCTTCAAGCTCTATGACATGTTTCGTTCCCCTATCAGAAGGTATCCCTAGAGGTATGCTACCAAATACTACGATGTGCTTAGACATCAAAACCTCTACATCATGATGATAAACCCTCTTTAACTGCTTTGTAACTATAGGCATAATAAAACATTTCGCTGCCCACTCTACCTAATCCTGTCTAATAAGGATCTCCATCCTCTTGAACGAGACTATTCATGGTCCAACATATGACATACCTCTAAGTGTAATCTTCTTGCCACCTGCATCAAATTTCATTTCCATGGTTTGCAAATTCATATAGAACTCCCCAATGGAACGAAGTCACTGCATACCAAGGACCATATCAGTATCTCCTATGCTCACCACATAGAAGTCATCTCTAAGCTCATACTCACCCAACTGAATGCTCAAGTTTAGAATATTTTTGGTGCAAGTTAGAGTGAAACTATCACCTACCATAATTTTGAAGCCTTCACAATCTTTCATTTCGATTCTAGCTACAACACTTTCATCAATAAAGTTATGAGTAGCACCTGTGTCAATAAGTGTCACTATACGCTGCCCACATAACACTTGTTGAACTCTAAAAGATCCAACTTTCTAAAAGCTGGATAGTTGCAACATTACACCATTACTTCCTTGCTCTTTTATGGACTCATCGGATGAGCTTTTATCATCACTTTCTTTCGAATCGACTTTCTGGTTTTGAATTTTTTGAAACTAATTTATCAGCTGGAAAGTACTCGATTTGTTTTGCTTTTTCCTTAACAGCACATTTATGAGTTGGGTCCCATGGCTCTCTACATTGGAAACACAATTTCTTCCTCCTAAGACCATTGAGCTAATCAGTATCCAATCTAGGTGGCACATTTTTAGACTGATTGGAATCCTTCTTAAAGTGTTTCTTCTCCTTGTCCTTCCTATGTAAGAAACCCTTAGACCAAAATTTACTTTTTGAAGTAGAGGACTCCATGTCTCTTTCCTTTTTTATTGCATCCTATAAGGTAGGTGGACTAAGTGCCTTAATCCAACCTCTCAATGGATCTGCTAAACCATCCATCAATAAAACAATTAAACTCTTCTTTGAAATATCGGTTACCAATACCCTCTGAAAATCAGCAATGTATGTGTCAACCGAGCCCCATTGCTTAAGTTGTGTCAACTCCTTAAAATGTAACTCCGGATCCTTTCTATAATATCTATCAATCAGCCTCTCGGTAAACTCTACAAATGACTCAATCTGATCATGTCCCAAGGTGATCACTCTATGATGCCACCACTCATGAGCACTATCATCTAAATGTATAGTAGCATACTTAATAGCCTCATCTTCTGGCATTGGATTGAGCTGAAAATAAGTATCTAACTTCTGTCCCCAGGCCCTAGTCATAGCCTTTCCAAATCCATCATAGTAAGGGAATGATAACTTTCCAAACTTCCTCTACAAGTCCTAATTATGAAATCTACCACCCATGTGAGGTGTATGTCTCATCCTAATATCCATATAATCATGAAAAGACATTTCAGCATGAAAATCTAGAACTGAATTTCTTCAATCTTGCAAAATTTGATCCTGCAATTCTTGTTGTGTTGGCTCAATTTCAATTTGAGGGTTATTCCTTAGAGGAAAATTGGGCATTAAAGGTCTCGTGTTGGCTGTCCTAGTTACAATACACTGATTTACAGCCCTATTGTTGACGGAACCATCCACATTCCCATCATTTCTTTCATTGCCATTGTTCCCACCATTGTTATTATTGTTGTTATTATTATTACCCCTCAAATTTTGAGTCATAAAAGCAACTATTTGAGCTAGATTTTGTTGTAACTTGCGCTTCCCTCTAGCAAGATCATTCAAAATTTCGCTAGTACTTGGTTCCCCACGCTCTCTATCACCCATATTTACCTCAACCTGTTCAACACCTGCTAACGGGTCAATATCATCTATACTATTGCCTATGGGTAAGTCCTGATATAAACCAAGGCTGCCACTGGGTTTTCCTCTATTCCCTGTTGAAATACCTCTGTTCTCTGTCACTCATAAGAGGTTTGCAGCTAAAACTAACTGATTAATCATAGGCTGGCAGGAAAAACCAGCTCTAATACCACTATAGTGTCTGACCCCAATTTTCAGACCCAAATTTTTGCACTTTTCCGAAAGTTTAATAAGTGAACATTTTGTCGAATAGTTTATAGATTTCTCATTCTGAAAGCATAGAAAGATTTACAACTCAAATAATAACTGCTCAAATAATTTCCACAGTATAAAAACCTAGAATTCCAAACAAACTGTTAACAGTTTAGGTTCAAATAAAATATTATTTTTTTCTTAACATCCTACAGCCGCTATAATAGAAACACATACAAAAATATTATAATTTGCATCATCTGGAAATGAGTGAATATTGTTCTGACCTGTTCATGATTTTGTGGATTATTTTATTCTTCCACTACAGGTACAGCCACTCCAGCATATACGACTACCCTCTGAAAAAGGTACGGTCACCCCCAAAATATTACAATGGCTGACCAAGAAGCATATATTTTTACGAAAATGGTTGTTGAGTATCTTTGACCCCTGACAAGTTCCTTGATATATTCTGTACTAAGCTTTTACCAAAGAACGACTAATTTTCCAAGCTTGTACAAAAAGCAAATGTAATAGGGAAATAGGAAATATTGGTGCAGCTCTCACTGAATAGTTCGACATAATTTTTCCCTATTTGCCACATTTTTTCTATCTTTCAAGCAATAGTCAACACTCCAAGTCAGACTTAGTGTCGTGGAAGTTCAAATATTCTAGTTTAATCATTCCACAGTTTCCAAGGAGGATTTGTACGGCTTTACCATGCGACTATTTGTACAATTAGTTAATTGAAATGTGATACTCCAAGTTTGAACTCCTACTCCATACTGAATGGTCCAGGACCCTTAAAAACAATTTCCGAAAACATCGCATGAATTTTATTTTAAAAACTAAACAACCCTAGTGTTGGTACGGCTGAGTACGGCCAGTCTAGTATAAAAAATTAAAACTCCCTAAAGATTATGTAAGATAAATACCTCAATTTCCTGAAAGGACCAAATTAATCACCATGCACAATTCTTGTCTAGTACTATCAACAATCACCCAAGAAACATATTTCAACTTCTAAGATAATATTCCTCCTAGAGAATTCTGTTTCCACAAATTTCTATAAACAATAGCAAAAACTTCACCTCACAGTTCACACAAAAACTCCTTGTATCTTGAAAAATGTGCCAAAAATTGTTTTTACCTTTTCCATCTGTAACTCCCATCCTCCATCCTTGAAATTCTTTTTTTTTTCTTCTTTTTAATTTAATTTGATGTCACTTTTAATTCCCAACATTTAAAACATTAAATTTACTTCTTTTTTTGAAAAAACACCTTATGTCTCCCTTTTTTATTATTTTAATTACGCTAAGCTAAATATTAAGTTTATATTAAAACATTAGCGTTATTAAAATAATATAAGTTCAACTACATCTTGAGAGCACTTTTATATTGGAATATGGATTGTATGCCAATAACTGAATGCCAATTTGGATTGTATGCCAATAACTTTTATATAAGATATATGTGATAACTTGTGTGGTCCCAATTTGGAGTCATAAGATTGTGGAGTTTTAATATACCTTCAAGTTTGATAACTTGTGTGTATGGCCCCAAACAACTGATTTAGTTGTACAAGTGCTTGTTAGAATATTGTCATATCTCTATATTTAATGGTCAATTATATACTGTTTCTACAGTAGTTAGTAGGTAGAGGTTGGTAGACATCTTAAATGTCTACAGTTGTAGTTAGTTGCAATAGCTAGATTCATTAATTCCTATATATTGTAATCTTTCCTCCTTGTTAATTCAAGCAAGTAAGCAATTACCAGTTCATTTCAGAACATGGTATCAGAGCTTGATAATTGATTTTTTTTTAAATTCTATGAATTTTTCTTAAATAAAAAAATCAATTTCGTGAGTTTGGAAATCGAGCTTTTTTGGTTGTGGAAGATTTCGAGGGTTTCTGTTTGTAATTTTTGTGAGTATTCCTCACTGAAAATCGTGACCCTCTAGCCGCAAATTCGTGGAGGGTTTCTTCTTAGTTTGTGGCTCTGTACAAAAGGCGACCTAGTGTGCTCATGTTTTTTCTTCTATGGACGCGTTTGTTCTCCTGGGCGTGATTTACAAACCTGGGTGCCATTTTTTTGGCCGCATGACCTTCTGAAACACATTTTCGCGTCTTCTCTCCCTGTTTTTTTTCGTGCGACCTCTGGTGCCTGCGGAAACGTGTTTTCATGGCCACGCGACCTCTTTTTTGGTAGCATTCTTCCGCATCAGGTCTGCTTCAACTTGTGGACTCTTAGCTCGTGTTTTTTCTTGGTTTGAGACGCGTTTTTCATCTCCTCAAAGCTGAATTCTGGTTCTTTGTGGCTGCATTTTGAAGAATCTAGTTCTTTGTGGCTGCGTTTTGAAGAATTTCGTTCTTTGTGGCTGCATTTTCAAGATTTTTGGCGTTTCCAGAAATTTTTCTGCAAGTTTTGAAGTTTTTAATGGCTGCCTAGGGTTTCAAAAAATTCGACTAGGGTTTTGACCCTCCAATACAAGTTGAAATTTTATTTTGATTACAAATTCCTTGTGGGTTTTTAGAGAGCTTTTCTAGGTTGGTCTCAGATTTTTTTGGGTGCATTGTTTTTCATGCCTCAAAATTTGTGCACGTGGGTGTTGCCGAAATTTTTTGGGTATTCTTCAAATTTTTTGGGTTTTTTTTTTAAAACTCTGCATTGGTTTTATATGTCGAAATTCGTGCTAGGGTTTCGATTTCTGCCTTGAAATTTGTCCTACATAACTTGTTTTTGTTTTCAGTGCAGTGGTTTTTGTGCCTTCAATAGTTTGACTTTAGGGTACGTGATGGCATCTCTAACAAATATAATGCTCGAAAGCAGCCAGAAGTTCAATGGGAAGAATTACAACACTTGAGAGCAGCGCATGCTTACAATCTTTGAATATTGTTGCCTCGATCAAGTCGTTTTGGGGAACTCAACTCATCCCACTGTAGCCAGAAAGGACCAGGACAAATGGGATGAACGCAATCGAGAAGCTGTCATGTTCATCAAACTCTCAGTCATAGATGAGTAGCTACCTCAAGTACCGTCTGGTAAAACTGCTACAGAAATCTGGATCATTTGAAGGCCCTTCATGAAACCTCCGACAAGAGCAGAGCGTTCTTTCTCAAGAACATGCTTTTTTCCATCATGATGGATGAGAAAGTGTCCTTACAGGAGCATCTGACAAAGATTAAGGACATTCGTGATCAGTTAGAGTCAATTGGTCGCACAATGGAGGAAGAGGACATGGTCGTCATTACTTTGAAGAGTTTGCCAAAATCTTATGAGCATTTCATTGAAACGCTCAATATTACTTCAACAAATGTTGATTTGAAGTTTCCAGACTTGTGTAACAAGCTTCTACAATAGGATCATTGGAGATAGTAGTTTGGAAGCAGTACCAGTTCCACCTCCACAGAGCAAGCATTCTCTGCCAAATCTTCTGCTAAAAACAAAGGGGAGGCGCAATCTTCTCAGCTGAAAGGCTCTGGTTCTTCTCAGGACAGCAAGAAGAAGAAGAACGTTCAGTGCAATTATTGCCATAAATATGGTCACATGAAGGCTGACTGTCGCATTCAGTTGGCTTCTGAACAAAAGAAGCAAGGCGGGTCACAACCTAAAGCCAATGTTGTGGAGCACACTAATCAGAAAGAATCTGCATTCTATGCGTTTATGGCCAAGAGAACAACAGATCTAGTACAATCTTCTGTCTGGTATATTGATTCAGGGGCTTCTCGGCATTTTACTCATCGTCGGGATTGGTTCACACAATTCGAACCATTCTCTGATTCTGTCATTTTTGGAGGAGGCAAAGAGTACACAGTTGCTGATAAGGGCATTGTCCAGATTCACTCAGGAGGAAGAAATTTACTCTCTCTTGATGTTTACTATGTTCCAGGCATGGAACATAATCTTCTCTCCGTCAGCCAGATCATGAGGCATTGTCCCCAGTTGGATGTTGTTTTCAGTTTGTCCACCTGTAGCATTGTTGATAGGGAGACTTCTACAATCGCTATGGGACTTGAGGATCATGGTTTGTATAGACTTGCTGATTCTGGTGATTCTCAAGAGCACGCTCTGGTAGCCAGGAGTACTTCCATCAGCAAACTTTGGCATCAGTGTTATGGGCACTTGAATGTGCACTATCTCTCTCAACTATCTCGGGAGGGTTTGGTTGTTGGTCTACTTGAGATCCAAACTCAAAATCATGGAGTTTGTGGAGCTTGTCAAGCTGGGAAGCAACATCGGACACCATTCTGAGATGGTGATTCTTGGCGAGCCTCCAAGGTACTTCAATTGGTTCACGTTGATGTATGTGGACCAATGAACACTCCATCTATTATCGGGTCCAGGTACTTTTTATTATTTGTTGATGATTTCAGTAGAAAAATGTGGGTGTATTTTTTGAAATATAAATCAAATGTGTTCAGTACATTTCAGCAGTATAAGGCCTTAGTTGAGAAAGAATCAGGTTCTCAGATTGTCACTCTAAGGTCAGATAATGGGGGGAGTTTTGTTCAATTGACTTCTCTACTTTTTGTGCTACACACAGCATTAAACGCCAACTCACCACACCATATACCCCTCAGCAGAATGGTGTCGTTGAACGTAGGAATCGCACCATTACTGAAATGGCTCGTTCTATGATGAAGTACAGAAATGTCCCTAAGAAATACTGGGCTGAGGCAGTTTATACCGCAGTCTACCTCCTGAATTGGCCACCTACACAGGTCGTTAAGAAGACGACTCCAAAAGAAGCCTAGTCAAGACAAAAGCCTAAGGTGGGCCATCTGAAAGTCTTTGGTTCTACAGCTCGTGTATGAATTCTAGAAGCCAAGCGTGCAAAGTTGGACTCCAAGAGCCAGAAACTTATGTTTACTGGTTACAACGACAATCACAAGGCATACACGTTGATTGATGTGGAGACAAATCGTCTCATTTTCAATTGTGATGTTGTGGTTGATGAGACTACAGGTCCATTTCTTCCTACTACTAGTCTTGAGGATCAGCCTATGAAGGCTTCTAATGAGGGTGTTTGTCTTCCTCTTGGTTCCCCTAATGGGAGGGCTTCAAAGCATTCTGACTCTGAAGATGAGGAGTCTACCAGTCATGATATAGCACCACCTGATTTTCCTCAGGACTCACATCCAGATGATTTTGTTCCAAAAATCGTAGGAGATGTTGTTTCTCCTATTTCAGATGTTGGTACTTCTACTCGTTGGCCTAAGTGGTGGCTCAAGACTATCGGAGATCTTCATGATGATGAACTCATTGAGGGCAGATCAGCTCGTAGAAAGAGCAAGCAGCAAAACACAGTGAATTTTGCTCTTATGGCCAACATCCACAGCATCTATGAGCCTCAAACATATTCAAAGGCTAAAGGAATTCCAGAGTGGGAAAAGGCCATGGAGACAGAATACCGTAGTCTTCTGAAGAATCACACTTGGGTTCTTTCTGATCTTCCTCCTGGGAAGAAACCTATCAACTGCAAATCGGTTTATAAGATCAAGTATCATGCAGATGGTACTTTGGATAAATACAAGGCCAGATTAGTTGCTCAGGGATTCACACAGCGGGAGGGCACTGATTATGAGGAGACTTTTGCTCCTACTGCCAAGATGAGCACAATTCATCTTCTTCTCACTATTGCAGCCCAATTTGGATGGACAATTCATCAAATGGATGTCAAGAGTGCCTTCCTCAACGGTGAGTTGCATGAAGAAGTCTACATGACGCAACCTCCTGGTTTCAAGGTTGTTGGCAAAGAGCATTAGGTATGTAGGCTCGTGAAAGAACTCTATGGATTGAAACAGGCTCCTCGTGCATGGTACATCAAAATTGATCAGTACTTGGTTGATCATGGTTTTCAACGCAACCCTTCTGACAGTAATTTGTATGTCAAACACTCTGGTGATGATATTCTCTTTCTTGTTGTCTATGTTGATGACTTGATTATTACTGGTAGTTCAACACATTTGATTGTAGCAATCAAACAGGATTTGTGTCAGGCTTTTGACATGACAGATTTGGGGCTTCTCCATTATTGTTTGGATATTGAGGTTTGGCAGACAACTAATAGTATTTTTATCTCTCAGTCTAAATATGCTCAAAATCTACTTGCCAAATTTTAGATCCAGGATTGTAAACCTGCCTCCACACCTATAGAGAAGGGGTTGAAGTTGGGGCTTCTCCATTATTGTTTGGATATTGAGGTTTGGCAGACAACTAATAGTATTTTTATCTTTCAATCTAAATATGCTCAAAATCTACTTGCCAAATTTCAGATCTAGGATTGTAAACCTGCCTCCACACCTATAGAGAAGGGGTTGAAGTTGTCAGCCAACTCTGATTCACCTCTGGTCAATGAAATGACATTCAGGCAACTACTGGACAGTCTCATCTACCTCACTGCCACTAGACCCGATGTTAGTTTTGCTGTGAGCTACATTTCTCACTTCATAACAGCTCCAAAAGCTAATCATTGGATTGCAGCGAAGCGAGTGCTGAGATATGTTAAGGGCACTTCAGATTATAGCATTTTGTATGGCATATGCAAGGATCCAAAGCTGATTGGCTATACAGATTCCGATTGGGCAGGTTCAGTGGATGACAAAAAATCTACTTTTGGGTTTGTATTCAATTTGGGTACAGGTGTTGTAACATGGACTAGCAAGAAGCAACAGGCAGTGGCTCTTTCCTCGACTAAAGCAGAATGTCGAGGAACCATTAAGGCAGCATGTGAGGCAGTTTGACTCCGTAGGATGCTTTCTAACATGCACATGTCACAAGCAGGACCTTCTCCCTTGTACACTGATAATCAAAGGGTGCTCAAACTAGCCAAAAATTCAGTCTTCCATAAACATACCAAGCATGTCGAGCTTCATTGTCACTACATCCGCAAGTTGGTAGAAGACAAATCAATTCAGCTACAATATGTTCCGATAGCAGATCAAACTGCAGATATTCTCACCAAGTCTTTAAGCCCGGATAAGTTTGTCAAATTCAGAGGGCAACTTGGTGTTGTTGACGGATTGACCATTAAGGGAGGGTGTTAGAATATTGTCATATCTCTATATTTAATGGTCAATTATATACTGTTTTTACAGTAGTTAGTAGGTAGAGGTTGGTAGACATCTTAGATGTCTACAGTTGTAGTTAGTTGCAGTAGCTAGATTCATTAATGACTACAATAGTCTGTAATTCCTATATATTGTAATCTTTCCTTCTTGTTAATTCAAGCAAGTAAGCAATTACCAGTTCATTTCAGAACAGTGCTCATGGCTACATTCACCATATATTTCAACTTATTTGCGAAAATGGACAATCATTGAAGACAACAGGTTTTCATTTTATTTCCACATAAAAAAGAGCTAGCTGATGAGGTAAAAGAAACTCTTCAAGGGGTTTGTGAACAACTAAAGTTTCAAAGACCAAGCACAAGAGGAATTATTCCATTGAATCTGGGGTTTAGCAAATTCTTTCTGGTTGAAAATTCAAGTTTTGCTCAAACAGTGGTGCTTAAAAAAATTAAAATATCTTCAATGCCAAGATCAACGATTTTGGAAACCACATAGGATAAAGCCTTTGCGAATTACAGAACTTCCAAAGAAGGTTTAATTCTCACACCATCAAAGATAACTACTCCAAACAAAATAGTGCAAACAATACAAATGGGAAAGCGAAAAAAATGCATCAAATAAGACAAGACCAGCTCCAGAAACCTGTAATTGGTAAAGTCTAATAGCTAATGAGTGTCAACTATGGTGTATTGAACAAACATGAGTTAAATGTAATGTCCCCAACTATTTTTTAATTTTATTTTAGACAATTACACAATGATTATGCATGAAACATTAAATTCCTTTTGATCACTAAGATCCCAGAATGTCCAAGGTGAGAGCATATGGTGAAAGGATGTGAATAATACTAAATTGTTATGCTTGTTAGCAGCAAGCCGCACAACTCAATATTGCACTTACAAAATCTAAAAATGATTGAAATTGGTTCCAGCAGCAAGCCTTCCAAAATAATTACGCAATTTATAATAGCCCTAATGGAGAACTGCATAGAGTTACACAACCAAATCATAAACTCTCAATGTTGAAAACATACAACTGCTAGAGTAGAAACCCTTCAGAATATATAAATTAAAACAGAAGCAATATTATTCTAAAACCATTATTAATCAGCCAAGAAATGGGTTTGAAAATGTTGATGTTTAGCAGCTTTGGGCTCAATTCTTCCAGCCTCGAATGAAGATATAATTTATTTATATGTGTTAATGGCAACTTTACTTTGGCCGACCTTCCTTGTATCATTCCTCCTTGGCCAACCTTCATTGTAATTTAATTATTATTATTTGTATTTTATTCCTTGATGGCCAACCTAGTCATTTGTAAAGGTGCGACCTATCTAGCAATGTATATATAGAAGGTCACTTTCCTTCATTCAAAAAAAAAAAAGTTCGATCTCCTTCTCCTTTAAGTGTGAGTTCTTCAAGAAGAGTAATGCGAATTCATATAGGAGCAGATTGTGAGTCTATTCAAGTGCAGATTGAAGGGCAGACTATTAGTGTGTGCTACAGCCATTGCTGGTGCTGTTTATTGGCCTTGTGTGTGGCCTCATTGTAAAGATACTTGTTGCCATTGCTCATATATATAAGAGTTATATTTGTTGCTGGGTTTTTCTCCCTCAAGAGGAGGGTTTTCCCAGGGTATCTGCTGTGTTATTGTGTCTAATTTTGAATTAATTTTCTGTGCATTAAATCTGATCATAAAATTAACATGGTATCAGAGCGGGTTAGAAGAAGATCTTGATCAGATTTAGTCTTACAGTGATACTCTTTATTCTCCTTCTCATCCTTGATCAACAGCATGACAGAGAAAGGTTGAAAGGTTATTGGTGAGGAATCCTTAAAGCTTATGAGAAATCCTAAAAGCTCATTTGCTCACGGTGTTCAGAAAAATGAGCAAAAGACAGTTGGAGCAGTACAGTTGAAGGTATTGTCTGTCTAAGAGAGTAGATCGGATGACAAAAGGTTCTCCCTTTTCACTGACACTAAGACACTCCATCTGAAAACTGATTCTAGAGAGGATCATTCAACATGGATTGACTCTTTAGTGGCTGCCAAAGATCTTTTTCCTTCTAGGTCAATCAGCAGCAATTTTCTTACGCCTGTGGAGGACATTGTTGTTTCAACTGAGAAGCTCAGATGCCGCTTACAAGCAGAAGGATTGAATGATGAAATAATACGGGACTGCGAAGACATCATGCTATCAGAATTTTTTGAGTTACAAACTCAGCTCAAGTTCCTTGAGCAAAGGCGAAGGGTCTAGCTTGCGAATATTGCATCTGCTAGTCCTTATTACTGATGTGTATGCAAATTTGTCCCAGATCTGCATATCACTGTCACCGTGTATCTCCAGATTTCGATTCTTCTAATTATTGTCAAGTGGTTGGACTACGATTAAGTCTGGCAATATTCTTATGTGCTGAGTTCCTAATCTAGTGATTTTAGGTGGCAATAGATCTATTGGATTAATTAATACTTCCTAGATAAAGAAGACCCGAATCTATTGGCAGTGCAACATTACTTCTTTTGGAAAACAAGCTACTATTACTTCTGCGTAGCTATCTTTGGAGGCTTTGATCTTAGCCTGCAATCCTCTGTGAAGTTCTGCAACAAGATTGTTTTCTCAGGAAGAATGTTATTCGTGTTTATATGAAACAAGTGATAATATTATCAAAGATTATGATTGAATTTCTTCTTGCTAGAGTCTTGGAGAACTGAAACAAGTTGGGCGGGATTTAATTGTTCGTCACTTATGTTGTGCAAAAGCTATAAGAGAAAAGCTTCAAACATTTTTTGATGGGCCTGTGTTCAAGTCGTGAAGGTTGTGGATTGATTTGAGCGCAAGAGCAGCATACTGTGTTCAGTAATTGCATCCATCAGAATATGAAAGAGATAAGTATTCTTTGTTTTGTTTGAAATCACCTTTCTAGGCTGAATTTCAGTTACTTCATTTAGTTGGATCTTGTAATTAGTAAAGAGAGATAGTGGTTTCTCTTGGATTGTGTTCCTAGCATAAGATCCTTTGAAGATTTCATTTATTGCAAGTTATTTCATGTTGGTTGTGAAGATTTCTGAAATAAAAGGAGAATTGAAATTTCGATGGTGATTAGTTGGTCACATCGATATCATTCTCTAATGCATGAACTGGGATAGAGCCTTGAACTCTTGGAGAGAGTTGTTCTACACATAGTTTACATAATCTCCGAGTGGACGATTAATCGCTAGATTTCAGGAAAACGATTATTTTCTGCCTTTACTCGCCAAATGCTACAGTGCTTTCGTTTCATGCGTTTTTTTCTGCGTTTCTTCTACTTTAACCCTCGATTTTACCTTCGTTTTTGGCGTGATTTGAAGCTTCTATTTCCGCGCACTGGTTGCTATGGGCATCGCGATTTGCAGCAACGCACCTGTTTTTCTCACGTTTTGGAAGAGTCTCTTCATCAAACCCTCGAATTTGCATATGACACTCTAAATTTTCAGACACCCACGAATTTCCACTGTGTCCTTGCGCGATTGTGACTGCAATCGGCATCACAAATTGCAGGAACAGCTCGCGACATCGCATGAGTTAGAGGATATAAGTTTAAAATTTTTATAAAGTCTATAAATTATAAAATTTCTAATACTATATAAAATTTGTATAGTTTAAATATATTATAGATATATTTATTATTATGTATTCTATTTTAAATTTATATATTATAAAATCTTAAAATATTATAAAAGTTTAAATATTATAAATATTTTATAATATTATATTATAAAATATTTTAATATATATACTATACAATCATAGATTATATTTATTATTATATATTATATTTTATGCATTATAGAACTTTAAAATATTATAAATATTTTGTATATTATTAAAATTTTAAATATTATAAAATATTTTAATATATATAATATATAGTATATACTATAAGTATAGATTATCATTATGAAATATGAATATATTAATATATATAAGAATAAAAATATAGTTAGTTTATTATATATTAAGTTATATATTATATTTTAATACCTTTTAAGTTGCCGAGTATTGCCGAGTATTTGCCGAGTATTTTCCGAGTATTTGCCAAGTCAAAAATTTTGGGCTTGCCGAGTACTCTCTGAATCCGAGTATGTAAACTATGGTTCTACATGCTAATTGCATAATGCATTCAAGAAATCTGTAGTTGTTCAGATTGTCTTTTGTTGTGCTGAGTTTAGAACTCTTGAGAAGAGCAAAAGATGGAAGAAACAGTTATATCAAAATTCAATAAAGATAAGTTTTCTTATCCCTTCATTCTATTTTTTTTGATATATTTCTCTTTTATGTTGATTTATTTATTCATGTTTTAATTCTTATGTATTCATGCTATAAGTTGAAATAGTAAACCTTGTATGATTTCAGCCTTGATATTTCTTTGGATAATTATAAACTATTAGTAATCTCTCTCTAAAATGCTTGAAGTTCACTATTCTAGGAGCAAGAAGGTGATGAGAGATTGCTTAGTGATGAAAAGCTTGAGGCATCTTGTGAGGAAGTCATGCCGACCAAAGAAATGATCAAGCGTGAAGTCACCACTTGCAGCCATGGGACTGAGTTGGTGGCCAGAGGGAGTTCACTTCCAAAAGTCTTCTTTGCAATCTCTGAAGCAGGGATCAAGAGGGAGTTTTGTAACTCACTGAGAAGAAGTGAAGATTGTTGTATTGCAAGGCTAGGTTCTAAACCCTTAGAGGATCCCTTCAGCTGTTGAGATTAGAATTTCTCAAGACTGTCTTCTGGATTTGTCATTGGTAGCCCCACAAACCTACTCAGAATAGTGTGATCTGGGATGAGGTCGAGGAGGACTATCCTGAACTCTCTACAGTACCAGAGGTGCGCGTTGGAAAACATTTATCTAAGTCAAGTGTTGCAGGCAATCTTGGACGAAGAGGTCAGAAGGTTGATGCAAGTGCTTGAAGATTCAAAGGGAGCCTACTGAACTTGAAGAAGATGGTAATCTAGTTGATCTTGGTTCTTTATGTTGATTTAATTCTTACTGAAGAAGATCATCTCATTATCAATGCAAGGAGGAGTTAGCTTCTGAATTTGAAATGAAGGATCTTGGTTACATTACTTCCTTGGTTTAGAAAGAATGACAGAGGCTTATTGAGTTCATTCTGAGTCAAGGGAAGTACACTATTGACATTCTAAAGAGTTTTGGTATAATGGATTGCAAATCCATGTCTACACCTATGGAGACCAACTTGCAGAAGCTGAAAGAGGCTGCAGCTAGTTCAGACTTGGTGGATCCTACGATGTACAGACAGTTGATTGGGTCCTTGATGTAACTAGTTAACACTAGACTAGATATCTGTTATGCTGTGAGTGCACTTAGTCAGTTCATGTGTGAACCGAGACAGATACATCTTGTTGCAACAAAACATATCCTGAGATACTTGCATGGCACAGTTGGATATGGGTTGAGATATTCTTCAGATGTGGACTTGGAGCTGCATGGTTTTACTGATTTTGATTGGGTAGGGAGTGTTACTGATCGGAAAAGCACCTCTGGATGTTGCTTCAGTTTAGGATCTGCTATGATTTCCTGGTGCAGGGAAGCAATCATTTGTAGCATTGAGTATAGCAGGGCAGTATATTGCAGCTTGTATGGCAGCTCGGGAAGCAGTGTGGCTTCGTAAGCTCCTTGCAGGATTGTTTGGACAATCATGGAGCCTACTATCATCCATTGTGATAACTAGAGTTGTGTGAAGCCTTCTGTCAATCCTGTGTTTCGACAAACCAAGCATGTTGAGATCAAATACCACTATATCAGAGATATGGTATTGAGGAAAGCTATACAGTTGAGGTATATCACATCGATGAGCGACGGCAGACATTCTCACCAAGCCTCCTTCCGGATAAAGATTTTTGTACTTCGAGATAAGCTTGGTATGGTGGAGAATACACCTTAATCGAGAAAGAGGCTCGGATCAATGATCCTCTTTAATGAGTTCTTCTGTGAGAGAAGTTGAGGTGAAATCCCTTGATTAATGAGTTCTTCTGTGAGAGAAGTTCGAGGTGAAATCCCTTGATTAATGAGTTCTTCTCGTAAGAGAAGTTCAAGGTGAAATCCCTTGATTCCACCCTCTGGGAGAGCCATGGTGGATGTCATGTGTGTGACTCCATGACATCAATGAGAGAGTCGTGATGATTTTCTTTGTACTTGTGTTTCACCCTCTGGGAGAGCCATGGTGAAAGTCATGTTGAGGTGACAACATCACGCAAGTGATGAACACTTGTACATACCATACATGGTTGTAGCCATTATGGTTGATATCATGTTGAGGTGATATCTAATATCACGCAGAGGTGATATTCTTCCTTTCCACATTTGGTTGAAGCCATTGTGGTAGACATCACGATGAGGTGATATGTTTTTTTGCAGCTGGAAGTATTTCTCCCTAGCTGAGAGGGAGTGTTGATGTTTAGCAGCTTTGGGCTCAATTCTTCCAACCTCGAATGAAGATATAATTTATTTATATGTGTTAATGGCAACTTTACTTTGGTCGGCCTTCCTTGTATCATTCTTCCTTGGCCGACCTTCATTGTAATTTAATTATTATTAATTGTATTTTATTCCTTGATGGCCGACCTAGTCATTTGTAAAGGTGCAACCTATCTAGCAATGTATATATAGGTGGTCACTTTCCTTCATTCAAAAAGAAAAAAAGTTCGATCTCCTTCTCCATTAAGTGTGAGTTCTTCAAGAAGAGTAATGTGAATTCACATAGGAGCAGATTGTGAGTCTATTCAAGTGCAGATTGAAGGGCAGACTATTACTGTGTGCTACAGCCATTGCTGGTGCTGTTTATTGGTCTTGTGTGTGGCCTCATTGTAAAGATACTTGTTGCCATTGCTCATATATATAAGAGTTATATTTGTTGCTGGGTTTTTCTCCCTCAAGAGGAGGGTTTCCCAGGATATCTGCTGTGTTATTGTGTCTAATTTTGAATTAATTTTCTGTGCATTAAATCTGATCATAAAATTAACAGAAAATACACCAGAAAAAAAGAATTTACTAAATGTAATATTGCAGCAATCAACCAATTTATATGGCAAGCCTGAAAGGAAAAAGGGCAGCTGAAATCACAAATTCCTCACTCTGCAGCAAAGAATACAATAATACAGCAGTCAACACACACCCCAAAATGGTGTGATTCTTTCCCCAAGGAGGTACAGCTAGCTGAGAGGGAGTACGGAAGCCCTCACACATGGTTTGACCAGCATCCTCACTATGTATGGCAGCCCAGAATTCTGCACAATGTTTCAATCAGATGTATGGCCTGCTGAAAGACTTGTACGGCCACATCCCAGCCAAGAATGATACACAATATCAATAAATGCTGCTAACAATGGTATGGCAATGTAATACAGCAGTTTTAGAATGGGATGACTCTCCTCACAAGTGGTATGGCCAGCATGGGGAGATTAGATTTTTTGTAAATAGGAAATTTTAAAGTTTGAATCTCCACACAACAGAAACATGTGATGAATATTTCAATACAAACCAACAACAAAAACTACAAAATTTTCAACCATTTGAACACAACAGTGACCCCTAAATAGAACCACTTTGAATGAATTGAAGGGCTTTTGTTATCAGGCGAGATGATGAACAAACATTCAATCTCCGAGAAAAGGGAAATTTGATTTCATAAAATGTACGCCTTCTTCTATCCCCAACCTCTTCTTATATAACCCTCTTTTTAATTTTAAAATCATTTCTAGCTTTATTTTGGAAAGTGTCTAAATATACCTTTCTATAAAACATTACATTGACCCCCTTTTTCTAGAGACATTTTTTAATAATAAAACATAAGTTGTCTTTCTATGATTTTAACATAAAGTTACATAAAATAACTTACATTAAATTATCAAATTATTTCCCTTACTTCACCCCATTAACCTGTGGGAAATAAAATGATAGGCTAGGGTACTCCCAATGACTTAAGCTTGGAGAGGGGACATGACATTAAGATTGCCCTATGTGCAGCCAAGGTGAGCAAAATTTTACAGATGTCATTTTATAGTACGCAACTTCAAAACTCACCTAGTTCAAATGGTGTCCAAATACAACAAAGAGAAGAAATAGTCATATGTCTGATACGTGGATTTTTCCAAAGTTTTTGTACTACCTTGTACAGGACTCTTGTTCAAAGACCCACCATCAACAACACAAGCACAGATGGATTTGGCTGTACACACATTATGCAAGGCCAATTTGATTATTACTGTGCTAAGTAACATGTGGGCAAAAGGAATCCAAGGCCTCAAGAAAGAATACTTGGCCACCACAGGATGGAGATGTATAATGGATTTAATCAGAACAGGTTGGTGGGGTGGCAAGAGCTTTGAACATTATAGTTTAGATGACGAAGAACATGGTAGGGATTAGAAAAGGGGAAGTATTTAATTGGGGAAGTTGTTGAGTACCAGAATCCATGAATTTATGTCTATGAAACATAAGGGATTCTATATGCCAGCGTTCCATAGGACTGTTCACTGATACAATATACACTTAGGCAGCAAATACTAATAGTGAACTACAGCCCAATACTTCCTATGACCTTTCATGGCCCTATATTTTTCAATGGAAATCCTTGGGAGTGCAATATTCAAATGTACAAGGACAGGAGGAAAGCAGTGATTCTACAAAGAAAAGGAAAAATATAGCAGAAGACATGACATCTAAAGAAGTTGCCATAAAAGAAAGTGAGCAAGAAGAAGAATCCAATGAGGTACAAGTACAAGCTCTTCCTTCAACATCTCCAACAACCACTCTTCCCCTTAGTGATGAGGAACACCAGATTAAAAAGATATATGAGAGCTTCAACATATGACTGATCTTTCAGGACCGAGTATAGAAGAAGTCCAGGTCTTAGCACTAAGCAACTCCATTCATATATAGAGATCACTTCCTCCACTCCTACACATTCTAAGCCAGCCAACCCTTCAGATGATTCTACATATTTTCTGTAGTCCAATCAAGCTGATCCAATGGGTACCGTACAATAATTTATTCAGAATTTGGAATCCATGGCTCACACAATGTTGAAAGTGGTTGATATTGTTGAAGGTTTGGATAGTTCCTACTCCCCTTGGTTTTACAAGAGGCATTGCGTATTTAGAAGCTGGTTGAGGAGTGCCATATGAAGTTCATCAGCATATTTTCAAACCAAGGTTGGCCAGGGCAACTCAAACGAAGTTACATGTTTGGATCCTCCTTTTGGAGGAACTCAATTGAGAAAACATTTTCACTATTAATATCTCATGTTGCAAATTGAGATGTGTGCATAAAATGAAAGCTTCCAAGGAAGCAGATCAAGTAGCATTGACTTGTCAAACTTTGCACAACGAGTTGGAAACAACAACAAAGGTTTCAAGAGCAATTGGCTCAGCAAACCCAACTCACTAAACCTTAAAAAACATGGCTGGAAGCTACAGAAGAAGAAATAGTACCGCTCAAAACCAAAGTGGCTAATTGTACAAAAGTCCATGTTCAGGTATAGAAGAAACTTGTGGAAGTTATCCACATGGTTAGAACCTCTAAGCGGTGTGAAGTCATAGCTATCATCATTTGAAACAATAGAACAAAGAGGATTCTAAGCTTTGGCCTGCCATTCAGCAAACTGCGACTCCACCTCCTTCTATTTCAGCAGATGCTGAAGCACCACCAAGGTCATCTTCTTCCCCCAATGTCCACTGAAATAATTCATTTTGTTTTTAGTAGTCAGCTGGAAACTGACTTTTCTTTTGGCAGTGGTATGATGTCATTCCTTTATTTGTCATTCTTATGTTATGTTACTATGATTGTAACCAACTTTGTGTTAATGATTTGTTGGCTTGTGGCTAGTGTTGAGTTTTTTAGTTCAGAACTTCTGCACAAGTTCAGTGTGAACATGCAAGTAGTTTGAGTTATTTCTATTTTGTAATTCACTTAAGCAATAAAGTGAAAATCTTTTATTTAGTTAATTAAGAAAAATAAAGTGCAGATAAGCACTAATGATTTAGACTTATCTTCCAAGTCATCTCTTGCATGAGATAAGGTTGATTTCTTTTTGTGAGATATAAGATTCCTATTTTTGGAAGATTAGATTTTTAGCTGAATGGTATAAAGATAGATGCAAGATAGAAGTTTAATAACTCGGTACAATGTAAAAATTCCATGCAGCTGTTAGTTTGACAGTTATGGGGGTTTCCTTGTAAGCATTTTGAAGGAATACAAAGCAGATTTCAAAGTGTAAATTGTTAGAATAAATTATATTCTTATATATATTAATGGTCAATGTTATGTATTTAATAGATTAGATATTTTCTATCTGTTAGGTTAGATATTTTCTGTCAGTAGGTAGATAATTAATATCTACAGTGCTTTTATGCACTTCTTTATATAATGTAACTTTTTTATGTTAATGCAAGACTTTTAACCATTTACATGGTATCAGAGCAGTAAAGAACAAACCCTAAAAATTTGTGGGCCTATCTGCAGCCATAATTCGAATTTTTTTGTGCTAGGGTTTTTGAGCTTCAAATCGCATTTTATTTCTGGGCGACGTTTTTTCCTGTTCGGGCCTTTGTTTGGACGCCATTTTCTGGCCGCGTGCTTTCTGTGGCTCCCGCGACATCTACTAGGCGCGTCTTCCTGAAAATCGCGTTCCTGAAAATCGCGTTTTCGTCTCCATTCTGGCACGCGGGCGACTGAGTTTCGTTTGTGTTTGAATTCAGCCGTTTCTAGGCGTGATTTTCGTCTGAAAAAGGGCCGCGATTTCGTCATTTTTTTGGTCGTGATTTTCTCTGCCCTGTTGGTCGCGATTTTTTTTGGGCGCATTCTTATCTGAAGGTCGTTTTTCTTTTCTGCCCGCATGTTCTCATCTCCTCGCGTTTTGCCGCGATTTTCAGAGGTTTTAAGGTTGCGTTTTCTGCTCTTTTCAGCCGCGCGTTTTTTCTTTGAAGCTTATTGCACGCGTTTTCTGGTGACTGCGTTTTCCAGAATCTTTCTGCAATTTTTTTGTCCTCTCATGGCCGCCTAGGGCTTTTTCTGAAGTCGGCTAGGGTTTTGACCAGTCGAAAAATTATTTTTATTTCAGATTCCTTCTAGGTTTTCCGAGATCTCAACTGGGTCGTCGTCTATTTTTTCTGGGTACCTTGTTTTCTGTGCCTCAAAATTTGTGCCTCAGTTTGAAGTCGAAATTTTTTTCTGATTGCAGATTCCTTTTGGGTTTTGCGAGATCTCAATTGGGTTGTCACTAGATTT
This sequence comes from Sequoia sempervirens, assembly GCA_007258455.2. Classification (NCBI taxonomy): domain Eukaryota; kingdom Viridiplantae; phylum Streptophyta; class Pinopsida; order Cupressales; family Cupressaceae; genus Sequoia; species Sequoia sempervirens. The sequence continues at coordinate 37,493 of VDFB02332877.1, forward strand.
TTCTGGGTACCTCGTTTTTTGTGCCTCAAAATTTGTGTTGTCAAAATTTTCTGGGTATTCTTCCATCTTTCTAGGTTTTCAATAAAACCTCAAAATCCGTGTTTAGGTTTTTGTATTTCTGTTTTCTTTGCATTATCTTGCCTTCACCAGTTTGACCGCGAGGTACGTGATGGCATCTCTCAAGAATATAATGCTCGAAAGCAGCCAAAAGTTCAACGGGAAGAATTACAACATCTGGAAGTAGTGCATGCTGACGATCTTTGAATATCGTTGTCTCGATAAGGTCGTCTTGGGGCACTCACCTCGACCCACTGTAGTCGGAAAGGATCAGGATAAATGGGATGAACGCAACCGGGAAGCCATCATGCTCATCAAGCTTTCAGTCACTGACGACCAGCTGCCACAAGTGCCATCAGGAAAAACAGCTGCTGAGGTATGGACAACCCTGAAGGATCTTCATGAAACGTCAGATAAGAGTCGTGCATTTTTTCTTAAGAACATGCTTTTTTCAATAATGATGGACGAGAAGCACACTACTCTTCAAGAGCATCTGACAAAGATCAAGGAGATTCGCGACCAACTAGAAGCCATTGGATGAAAGATGGAGGAAGAGGACATGGTCGTCATTACTCTTAAGAGTTTGCCAAAGTCTTACGAGCATTTCATTGAGACGCTCAATATTACTTCAACAAATGTTGACTTGAAGTTTCCAAACTTGTGTAACAAGCTTCTACAACAGGATCGTTGGAGACAGCAGTTTGGAAGCAGTGCCAGTTCGTCCTCCACAAAACAAGTGTTCTATGCCAAATCTTTTGCTAAGAACAAAGGGAAGGCTCAATCTTCTCAGCCGAAAGGCTCTGGTTCTTCTCAGGACAGCAAGAAGAACGTTCAGCGAAATTTTTGCCACAAATACGGTCACATTAAGGCTGATTGTCACACTCGGTTGGCTTCTGAACAAAAGAAGCAGGGAGGGTCTCAACAGAAGGCACATGTCGCCGAGCACACTGAGCAGAAAGAGTCTGCATTCTATGCGTTTATGGCCAAGCGAACTGCAAATCCGGTACATTCTTCTGCCTAGTATATCAATTCAGGGGCTTCACGGCATTTTACTCATCGTCGGGATTGGTTCACCAAATTTGAACCCTTTTCAGATTCTGTCATTTTCGGAGGAGAAGAGTACACAGTTGCTAGTAAGGGCACTGTCCAGATTCACTCAGGAGGAAGAAATTTGCTCCTTCTCGATGTCTACTATGTTCCAGGCATGGAACATAATCTCCTCTCAGTCAATCAGATCATGCGGCATTCTCCCCAGATGGATGTTGTTTTCAGCTCGTCCACTTGCAGCATTGTTGATTGGAAGACTCGTACTACAATTACTATGGGACTTGAGGATCATGGTCTGTATCGACTTGCTGATTCCGGTAATTCTCAGGAGCACGCTCTAGCAGCCCGAAGTACAACCATCAGCAAACTTTGGCATCAGCGTTATGGGCACTTGAATGTCCACTACCTCTCTCAGTTATCTCGGGAGGGTCTTGTTGCTGGTCTACCTGAGATCCAAACTAAAAATCATGGAGTTTGTGGAGCCTGTCAAGCTGGCTAGCAGCATCGGACATCGTTCTCGGATGGTGATTCTTGGCGAGCCTCCAAGGTCCTTCAATTGGTTCACACTGATGTATGTGGACCGATGAACACTCCTTCTATTACTGGGTCCAGGTACTTTTTATTGTTTGTTGATGATTTCGATTCCGGAAAATGTGGGTGTATTTTCTGAAACAAAAGTCAGATGTGTTCAACACCTTTCAACAGTTTAAAGCCTTAGTTGAGAAAGAATCGAGTTCTCAGATTGTTACTCTAAGGTCAGATAATGGGGGGGAGTTTTGTTCAGCTGACTTCTCTTCCTTTTGTGTTGCACACGGCATTAAGCGCCAACTTACCACACCCTACACCCCTCAGCAGAATGGTGTCGTCGAACACAGGAATCGCACCATTACCGAAATGGCTCGTTCTATGCTGGAGTACAAAAATGTACCTGAAATCTTGGGCTGAAGCTGGGTCTAGCACCGTCTACCTCTAAATGGGTCACCTACCGCGAGTTAAAGAAGATGACTCGAAGAAGCATTGGGGCGTAAGCCTAAGGTGGAGCCATCACGAAAGTCTTGGTTCTACGCTCATGTATGGATTCCGGGCCTTAGCGTGCAAGTTGGACTCAGAGCGGAACTGCTTATGTTTTCGCGGCTACGGCGTGATCACAAAGCTTACGGGTTGGTTGATGTGGAGGCAGGATGTTCTCATATTCGGTAGGTGATGTTGTGATTGATGAGACTACTAGTCCATTTGTTCCTACCACCAGTCCTGTGGATCAGCCTATGAAGGTTCTTGATGAGGGTGTTCGTCTTCCTCTTGGTTCCCATGATGGGAGGGCTTCAGAGCATTCTGACTCTGAAGATGAGGAGTCTACTGATCATGATATAGCACCACCTGATTTTCCTTAGGACTCACATCCAGATGACCTTGTTCCAGACATCCCAGGCGATGCTGTTCCTGTTTCAGATGTTGGCACTTCTACTCGTCGGCCTAAGTGGTGGGCCAAGACAATTGGCGATCTTCATGATGATGAACTCATTGAGGGCAGATCAACTTGTAGCAAGAGCAAGCAGCTACACACAGTCAACTTCGCTCTTATGGCCAACATCCACAGCATCTACGAGCCTCAGACGTATTCAGAGGCTAAAGGAATTCCAGAGTGGGAACAGGCTATGCAGACAGAATATCATAGTCTTCTGAAGAATCACACCTGGGTTCTTTTGATCTTCCTCCTGGGAAGAAACCTATCAGCTGCAAATGGGTTTACAAGGTCAAGTATCATGCAGATGGTACTTTGGATAAGTACAAGGCCAGATTGGTTGCTCGGGGATTCACACAGCGGGAGGGCATTGACTATGAGGAGACCTTCGCTCCTACTACCAAGATGAGCACCATTCGTCTTCTTCTCGCTATTGCAGCCCAATTTGGTTGGACAGTTCATCAGATGGACGTCAAGAGTGCCTTCCTCAACGGTGATTTGCAGGAAGAAGTCTACATGACGCAGCCTCCTGGTTTCAAGGTTGCCGGCAAAGAACATCAAGTGTGTAGACTCGTGAAAGCGCTCTATGGACTGAAACAGGCTCCCCGTGCATGGTATTTCAAGATTGATCAGTACTTGGTTGATCATGGTTTTCAGCGCAGCCCTTCTGACAGTAATTTGTATGTCAAACACTCTGGTGATGATATTCTCTTTCTTGTTGTCTATGTTGACGATTTGATCATTACTGGCAGTTCAACACATTTGATTGCAGCACTCAAACAGGATTTGTGTCAAACTTTTGACATGACAGATTTGGGGCTTCTCCATTATTGTTTGGGTATTGAAGTTTGGCAGACCGATGGTAGCATCTTTATCTCTCAGTCAAAATATGCCAGAAGTTTGCTTGACAAATTTAGGATGCAGGACTGCAAACCTGCTTCCACACCCATGGAGAAGGGGCTGAAGTTGTCAACCAACTCTGATTCACCTTCGGTCGATGAAACGACCTTCAGGCAACTAGTGGGCAATCTCATCTATCTCACTGCCACTAGACCTGACATCAGTTTTGCAGTGAGCTACATCTCTCGCTTCATGACAGCTCCTAAAGCTGATCATTGGATTGCAGCGAAGCGGGTGCTGAGATATGTTAAGGGCACTTCCGACTATGGCATTCTGTATGGCAGATGCAAGGATCCAAAGTTGATTGGTTATACAGACTCAGATTGGGCAGGTCCAGTGGATGATAGAAAATCTACTTTTGGGTATGTATTCAGTTTGGGTACAGGTGCTGTAACATGGACCAGCAAGAAGCAACAGGCAGTGGCTCTTTCCTCGACAGAAGCTGAATATCGAGGAACTGTTAAAGCAACATGTGAGGCAATTTGGCTTCGTAGGATGCTTTCTGACATGCACATGTCACAAGCAGGACCTTCTCCCTTGTACACTGATAACCAAGGGGTGCTCAAACTGGCCAAAAATCCAGTCTTCCATGAACGTACCAAGCATGTCGAGCTTCATTGTCATTACATCCACAAGCTGGTAGAAGACGGATCAGTTCAGCTATAGTATGTTCCGACAGCGGATCGGACTGCAGACATTCTCACCAAGTCTCTGAGCCCGGATAAATTTGTAAAATTCAGGGGGCAACTTGGTGTTGTTGACAGATTGACCATTAAGGGAGGGTGTTAGAATAAATTATATTCTTATATATATTAATGGTCAATGTTATGTATTTAATAGATTAGATATTTTCTATCTGTTAGGTTAGATATTTTCTGTCAGTAGGTAGATAATTAATATCTACAGTGCTTTTATGTACTTCTTTATATAATGTAACTTTTTTATGTTAATGCAAGACTTTTAACCATTTACATAAATTGTCTATGTACTTGGGTTTGTTTCCATAGTTTGAATTTCAATGATTTGTGTGATTAATTCAATGTTTTCAAAGCATTAGATAATTAGTCATCGTAATTGGAATTTTAACAGGTAGTTGCTAGGAATTGGTTGTCAATGGTTGCCAACAGTTGTATTCTAATTGGCAACCATCCGGCACTTTATATATGTTTCTATTAGTTGGGAAAGGTGTCTAATTTTATACATGATCTTCCCTGGTCTACATTTTCATTGTACGAACACTCCATTGGAATAAAATAATCAATGATCTTCATCTACAAAACTTGGTATGTTTTGCTATGTTCTATTTATATTGCAATTGGTAGTGTAATAGTTTTGCAGTGAACAATATCTCCATATACACCCTTTTAATGTAAATAAGTATTCATTTTGTAGATGGACAATGTATCATTTAATGTTAATGGTTTCTATATATTTTTTGAACAAAGATTTTTACAAGGAGACATCTGCCAGACCTCTTCAATACATTTTCTGTGTATCCAATAGATACAATGTAATTATCACCTTTGATGTGTCTTGAAAGCATGAATCTTCTTTATAATTTGATGAACAAGACAAGTGCTTCCTCTAGACAACTCTAAAATCTTTACAATAAAATATCCAACCAGTCATAAATCTGGGCCAAATTTAAGGAGAAACATGAGGAAAGTAAATTAATTTGCCAATAACAAACACTACTTTGTTATACGGATAGGAGAACTTTGTTTCAGGATGGAAATGCATGTTATAATGAAAGCAGCCTAACCTCTAGAATCAACTGCACTTGGTGCTTGTTGGCAGCATCAATTTTCAAACAAGGTCTTGTGCCAAAGATTTCATTGTTCAAAGCTATTGTCTCGATAGAAGATACCACTCTGCCTGCAATAAGATATACACTTAACATCAATAACCACCTCACATTAAAAGCATGTACCATCAGCAAAAATGAAATTCTGAAATTTGCACCTTCAGATACATTGCTTGAGGTTAAACAAGCATTTCTCCAATGCTGCATCATGAATCTAATCCTTTCCATAAAAATCATATCAGCAGTAGACTTATTTTGAAATGATGAGGCGGGATAAGCCTCAAACATCTTTGTACTACCGTACTGCTGCATTAAAGAAGCCTCTTGTGCCCTTGATAAATATGAAATGCCTATGAGAACAACAAAAATATAAGATCTAATGGACTTAGAGTTTCTTATATGATATTCCATATGTGGACTGTTCATTGGAACACATTTAAACTTTAAAAGGCACAAAAAACAAAGAATTATATTTTTGCTTTGAACTCACCTTCATATACACAGGAATTGAAATCAAAACCTTTTTGGGCCATAGAACTTATTGATGATATTTGGCACAAAAAACTGTAAGAAGGCTCACCACATGGAAATAAATGAAAATTATACCTGCCATAACACAAAACATTTTAATCATGAATTGGACTACCATCATTGCAAGAGATTTTGTTGGAAGGATTGACTACAGTAGCTATTCTTTAAGCTAAACAAGAATAAACTCATATTTGGTAATTTAAACTACGAATAAACAATAAGTGTAGTTGTAAAATTTATGATATTCAAGATTACAGATGAGTTAAAAATAAATGTGTATTAAGACATTAATTTATGACAAGTGTTTTCCCCGTCTGATAAAGAAGCAAAGGCATAGCTGTGAGGCACCCTTTGACAGGCTAGACAGACATTAATCCTCTAAATAGTGGAGAAAAATGAACAAATCAGGGTTCAAATTACATATTTGCATGCCTGACTAAGAATAATAACTCATAGTACCAGTGTTGATGGCAAGGCACAAACAACAAGACATGTTGAAGATATATGGTCTTCCATTGGAAGCAATTATGCCAGTGATTTTGCTAAACTCATTCTCATAACATTAAAAATAAAATTGTTGTTTCTATATGCTAATTCAAAGTGTTGCAAGGTAATTTCTGCATAAGGCTGAAGTAAACGTACTTGATTCTAGAAATGGGTTCTTGATCAACAATATTTAATTTTTAATTACTCAAAGTTTGTGATCCATCCTCGAGATGTTAATTCAGAGAATTGTGTAGAAAAAAGTTAAGAAATAGGCATCTCGAACTCCAAGTCCTAGTTGACCCGTATATAGACTCTCAAAGCTATTGACATGTTCACTATATTCATGACAATAACAAGATATTGCTTAATACTTAATAGTATTTGGTGTCTCCTTGATGGCAACTTCTTCAAAGTTCGAAGAGTTCATTCAGAATAGGTTTATATATTTCACACTTTTCATATGAATTTTTTTTTTTCAAGAGCATTACCCCTCAACAACCTCTATGCTGGGTAATTAATTATTATTTTCAAGATCTCATGTCTTCTCATACTCATTTTCTTCGTATTAACAGAACTTATGATTTCTCTTTCATATTCTTCCTCTCGATTAATAAATACCTTTGATGGCAAAAAACATAAGTAGTAATTTTCAGAATATTTCTCAAGTTAGGCCGAATGAATTGCAGGGAAACACAACCCATACTATAGCACCATAACAGCTTGTTGGGTTTTACTTTTGATCTATCAGTAAGTTGGCTCCTTATCTGTGTGATTCCCTAGATTTCAATCCCACAAGACAGTATCAGTGATAATGCACCAATTTTAAGTGTAATTTGTAACCTGTACTTGAAAATCCCTCTAAAAGCAATTCATAAAAAGGACTTTCAATCTCATATGCATTTGCACATACAGCTCTAAACAGCTCAATATACCACTAACTAAATAATTGGTTGGTTGGTGTTAAGCTCAAAAATACAGACTTAATATAAAAAAAATCATTCATAGAACTTATTTCTTTAGATAGAACTATTGTCCACAGAGAAAATATATCGGGGGATACGGACTCCTGTATTTATTTCCTTCCAATCCCTGATTTAATCATCCTTGGTTTTAACATCTAAATGGATTAATATGTTGGTATGTAAAGATCTTAGGAATCTAAATCTCTCGTTTAAAATACATTTCTATCCCCTTCCATGATAACAACGGCCCTTCACAATAGTGGCCTAAATTTCTCTGAAGCATTTGGCCCTTCATTTTCGTTTTCATATACTTTATTTCACCCACTGGGGCATCAGGGGCAACAATTCTTTGAGTTTTGTGTAAAGATACTAAATACATGTGAATGACAATTGTCAATCTTTCCAGGCTTTGCATATATTCCATAGGGATTGTCTTAAAACCATGCAGAATGTCAAGAGATGGACAAAATTGTGTTGCTTTCATTAAACATGGTGGCAATGACAATTAAAGTAGAATTCGTGGTGGATAATTGTGGAGAAGTTATCCTGAAGGAGACAGTTAGGTTAAAGCTTATTACAACAATTTGGAAGCCATGAAAACACACCACTTGCCACTAGTTTTTCCTACTTGAAGCTTCAATTTGAAGGTTTGATTACTCATCTACATTTATAATTTGCTGCATTACTAAACTTTTCCTCCTGCCATGGGTAGGATTGGTGGTAAAGATGTTGAAATTGGCTCCTACTGGGGAAAAAACACTGGTTTTCCAACTAAGAGGCAAAACAGAAGTGGGGATCTATGTGGATGGTTAGTATGAGCCAAAACAAAAGGACCTTCTCAAATGTGAGGATGTGAGAAACACACAGTTGGACATGAGCAATAAGAAAAAATTATCATGGAAGCAAACATCTAGTCGCTAATGATAGAGAGATCCGCTAACTATGGAAGACAAGCAATACATATAGAAATTTGTTGTTAAAATTGATTATGTTTATAAACAAATACTGTTATGCAGCATCTCAAAAATAGTAGAAAAGGAGGATACTAATAAATCCAACATAATAAGTGTGCTCAACAAGGCTGATATCAGTCAAACATATCTCCATTGGGCAATCTCCAATTTACTTATGAAAAAAGAGAACTGTGCAAAAAATTGGGTAGCAGGACAGGTTGCGATTGTGAAAAAAATATTCTGTCCCTGCAACAAATCAACCAAGCATGGCAACCTAGTTGGGAGATGTTAGTAGTCCGAGAAGAAGAAAAATAAAGTTCTTTATATTGGTGGCGTAGCCCTTAATCTGCCACTATCTGTAAAAAGACAGAACTCCAAATTTTGGACACCATGGGGGCCAACATCATTATGTTTCTAGGGCTGGCAGCCATAGTGGGATTAAAAAGGTCACAAACAGACCAAAATGTCTAGTGAAGATAAGTATTCTGGTTGCTCAACTTTTCAGAAGCAACAGATGATAGGATGAAATGCCTATAAGAAGCTAAGATTATATGCATCCTATGACCATGCAAGAGTGGTTACCCTTAGACAATCCATTACAAACCTATTCATATTTTTTTTCGAGATATGCTTATTAAGGAATATTCATTTTTGTGGGCACCACAGGGGCCTACATCATTATGTTTGTAGGGTTGATAACTATATTGGGAATACAAAAGTCAAAAAAAGATCCAGATCTCTAGGAGAGAAGAATATGTAAATACTCACCTTTTCAAAATAATGGATGAGAGTCCGAAGCACCATGATGAAGCCCAAGATTATATGCATTCCATGACTATGCAAGAGTGGTTACCATTAGATAATCCATTACAAACCTCTTCATTTTTAATTTTTTTGTGATGTGCTTAAGAAGGAATATTCTATAGAGTCAGAAAAAACTATCTGACAGTCACGCTTCCTACAACCATAATAATGGAATTTACTGTAGACATCAACAAAGCAAACAAATAGGTATTCCTACTATTTCATAGTCTGGGTTTCCAAGTTTCTTTTGGCTATAAGTAATCAATGGACATAAGTTTCAAGCACCACATCTATAGAAGTTTGAAGGAAGCTTTTGATTCTACTTCCTCTAATTTCAGGAAGATGGAGTGACATTTCCTGATTCCCTAGCATAGACAAGGTTTATTACTAAGCTGAACAGTTAGAAATGCATCAACAGTCATTATGCTGTTTTCAACCTCCAACATAATAGTAGTTGTAGGAAAGTTAGTTTTACTGCTACGAATATTAATGAAGGATGGTATTTGTTCAGCCATCAGTATGAATTCTTCTATTATATATATATATATATATATATAGAGAGAGAGAGAGAGAACACGGCACTGGTTCATTGATTAAGGATGGTACTTGTTCAAATATATAGAATGGCATATCTATGAAGGATGCATTCTTCTATTACAAGTTTACAAGCACCAAGGTTGGGAGTGCAAAGCCATGAAGAACAAAACCATCCAAGAGCAAGTATGATCAATCATTGCTACCGGATGAAAATCAGATGGTGCCATCCAAAGTCTCAAATATATAGTCCTCGCCATGAAAAATCATCATTACGTCTTCTAGAAATTTAGGCATGAATGAAGACTACGACCATTGGAAAAGCACTCAACCAATCACAAGACTGACATCAAGGTCAAGCACTCAAACAATAATGTCCTCACCTTAACATTACTACACTCTTGGAGTTGAGGATAGGACCTTGTTTCAAATTTCATGAGAATTGACATTTGGTCATTTATGCACTAAAAATTTCTAGTTCCTCTAATTATATTAAACTCCTCAGACCTGCATATTTGGAATGTAAACAAATTACGTAAGATTGATCATTGCTACTGTAGACTTTGTCTACCGCACCCTTATTTTGTAAAGGGTTCTTTTCCAAGGCATTTTTGGAAAGAATGTCTTTTCTTCTGAGCTGCCATGGATTTTTGTGCTTAAGTTCGGTTTTTGCGCGAAGGAAAGCTACATGTCAAAGTTGTGCAACTGCTACCAGATCCGGGGACTATGCTTATAGCGCAATGCGATGGGCTGCCACATGGCGGCTTCGCGCGGCAACTGAGAAGATTGAGCGGTGTTTGTGTTTTATCAAGCGCCCGCTTTTCCCCAAGTCACATGTCAAGCTGGCAAAAGCCAATGGGGCTTCTAGGCATCGCAAGTGATATATGATCTGCGGTTGGCCAAGACTTCTAGCAGGTCCACCGCAGACAATGGCGGACATCAACACGTGGTAAGCCCGCATGCATCCTAAGGAATGAATGCCCATCACCGACTCTTAATAATGAGGATCGCAAACAGTTGCAAGGAGAGATCATGGAGGAACAGATGGCATCATCGCCCCCTTCGGGGATTGCTTATGATTGCCCAGTCAAGCCGTTTCAACCGTCGCCATGATGGCGAGACTAGCAGGCGTGGTAGTGGGGAATCTTTTATGTTGCTACGGTTCTCATCAAGAAGGGGGATGTTCTTCTATTTAAGCCCTGCGTGGCGTTGTTTTGGTTGTTGTTCATCATCTTTCATAGAAAGACTTAGAAGGATAATAATTGATTTATATAATTTCTCAAACCTTATCAGTTAGTTTTGTATGAGAAAGACTGAATGCATAATTTTGTGCTCTATTGGTCTCTATTGTATGTTCTATTTCCTCTATCTAAATATAATTACGCTGTGCTTTCATTGAGAGATTGTAGTGGTTGATTATTATAGCCAGCTTTCATAGTTTCAATTTCACATATGCAGAGTTTTGGATCATGTTAGCACTCTTTCAAATTTTTGTAAAGCATCACAAGGTTGAAATTATGATATGTTGTTTGATGGGCAATACTATTAACACATTCTGGTGCATCGCCTTAGAATAGTTACTTATGTATTTTATTTCATTTCTTCCCCTTTCCTCCCCCCATTAGTTAAAGTGAAGAGTCGGCTTCTAAAATCTCAAAGGTTGTTCTATGGATAGCAATACGATCCCACGTTCTCAGAACTTCCCAAGGACTAAATCTCCTAAGCGTCAGCTTTCGAGGTCAACAGTTTCCTTTTTTGGCACGCCCAGTGGGACAAAAACTACTTCAAACTTGATTAGAAGTGGGTTTATGTCAACGTGTAATCCCATATTGCTCTTACCCTCGTTGGTGATTGTCAGACGGCAGAAAGCCATAGCAAGCGGAGTGACTCAAGCACAACAAGTGCAATCACCAATGGCTGTAAGAAATTTCATAGCATGGAATAGCAAAAGCACGCTCATTCCTCCAATCCCTCCAGCTGTGTGGGATCTGTTGTGACCTTTTTCACACATCGCCCCATTGCAAATGGGGACCCCCTAATTTTTGCTTCGTTCCGAACTTTTGGCTTGATTTTAGTTTGTTTTGTCGTTGTCTCTCTTTTCTACTGTCTGTCTTTCCGGGATTTCTCCGCCTTTGAGCTTAAACATGAATATTGGCCAAGTCTGAAAATTAGGGTTTGTACTTCCTAGTCAGTTCGAGGTCAAACGAGGTGAATAAATTGAAAATAAAGACTAACACTGTTGTCAGTGTGCTTCCAGCAGGCTCTCAGCAAATTTTCATCAGATTCTGACTACTGACTATTTTTAGTAAGTGTGCAATTACAGGCAATCCGTCAACATTTTTGAAATTCCAACAGTCACACTGCATTCGGAGCACATCAGGCTACTCGTGCGCAAAATTTGAACTGAAACAGACAACTTTCTATTTTTAGCAGTCCAGCTTCCGGGACAAATTTCAGGGCTTAGACGCAGAGTTTTTCTTTGCATGTCTAGAGATTCCTTCTGGGTTTTTCAAGACCTTCGCAACAGTATAACATGCAGAGTGAGACGACAACTTTCAGAGTTCAGCCTTCCGAGGCTATTTTTAGGGTTTGCATGTCAAGGTTTTCTTTGCATGTTGGCATATTCCTTATGGGTTTTTCGAGAGCTTCGAAGTGATATGACATGCAAATGAAGATGACCACTCAGTAAGGAACTTACTATTTTTAGCAGGTGTGTCCCGGCAGCCGCTTCCCAGCACTTCAGAATCACGAGCTGATCGCAATGCAATAGAAACGAAGACAAATAGAGATCATTTGATACGCATGCAGAGAAAATTAGGGTTTCCAGCTTTGAAGCCTGAAAAGAAGGGTAAAAAGTCAAAAAATTTGAAAACCGATGTATACCACTGCGATCAACATCCTTCAGGCTATCTGCTGGTGAAATTTCAAGTCAAACGGAGCATTTACTAAGTCATTTTGGAAATAGACTAAAAATAGCAAATCAGTTGCATGCACCAATGCCAGCAGGCAAGTCACGTGGTGAGGAGCACCTCATTCGAATTTCAAGTCAATCGGAGCTGTGGAGATATCAGAAGCAAGCAGTTACTATTTATAGTAAATCACCTTCCGAAATGGGCTAAAAATAGCAATGTCAACAGGGTAACAAGGTCGTGAGGATGCAGTGTTTGAAATTTCAAATCATTCTGAGCTCCAGAGACGCAAAATCAAGAGACTTACTATAAATAGTAAGGCACAGGGAAGCTAGCAAAGACGAGAAAAATAGCTAAGTCTGGAACTTTATCCTTCACCACATGAAAAATGCGCCCAGCTTGCCTTCAGGTGTTTGAAAAAGTTTCTAAGGCATGGAAAATCCACCTACCACCTCCAAATGCGCCATCCTTGAGGAGTTGCTAAAAAATTTCTAAGTCTGAAAGATATCCTCCTGCCTTGGCAAAATGCGCCCTGCTTGATGAAGAGGCAAGGTCTCATGCTTGAAAATTTCTAAGTGTTGATGTTCATCCTGCTACCTAGCCAAAATGCGCCCAAGGGAAGCTGATGAAGATTGAAAAATATTCTAAGTTAAAAGTTCGTCCTCCTCACCCCCCTAAATGCGCCCATCCTGCAGCTATGTGAAAATGCGCCCACTTCCCACTCAAGTCAAAGAAAGTCAAATGTTTTATCCTCCTCCATTGGCAAAATGCGCCCAAGGAAAGAAAGGGTCAAAGAAGTCAAATGTTTTCATCCTGCATGAGGTGCAAAATGTGCCCAAATAGAGGCATGTAAGGACAAAATGAGGAAGCCCAAGGGTCACTTGTTGGAGGCGTGGTAAAAGTTTTATCCTTCACACCTTGCTAAATGCGCTCAAGCTGGTCAACAAGTCAACAAATCTTCATCCTTCTTGCATGGGAAAATGCGCCCAAATGGGGCCATGTGAAGACAAGAGTTGAGGGCATTGAAAATGCCAAGTGAGGGATGAATAAGCTAAGGTGTGGTTAATACTCCCCTCCAAGTGTGATGTGCGCCTAAAGAGTATAGGTTGGTGAGTGATAAGTAAGGCGTTGAAAGTGCTAAGTAATGAAAAATATGGCCTAGGCGTTGAAGTTTAAAAAAATATCCCACTACATGTATAAAGTGCGCCTAAGGTAAGGGTGAAGATAAAATACAAGGTGGTGAATAAAATAAAGGATGTGCCAGGCGTTGGGATTAAGGTGCCTTCATGAATAAAAAAAATTTCTAAGTGAAGTTGATGAAATTTCCACCACTGGCGAACGAATAAAATTTTCTAAGGCAAATTTTCAAAATGCAAGGTGATTTAAAATTTCTCTAAGGCAAAATATTTTCTTCCTTAGAAAATACGCCTAGACATGAAGGTGATGAAGTTCTCCTTGGAGCACGAGCAGGATTGCCAGTGATGAAGTCAGAAGATGTTGGCAGTGCAGGGACAATAAAAAAATTTCCAAGTCAGAGCAAAGAAATACTCCAGGATCGAAGAACAAGAATAAATTTGATGAAAGAATATTTTCTAAGGTTCAAAATTCAAGAAAATTAAATGAACCCGTTCGTTGGGTACCCATGGATTCAACGCGTTCTGAAGAAAATTCTCTTCTGGGTATTGAAGATCTTCAACAGGGAATGGATTTTAAAGTCTTTCGTGCTTCGCCAAGCCTTCAGGATGGATATTTTTGATGGGCACCGAGTTGATGAATTTCCTAAGGGAAATTTGAAAAAATTTCTAAGGCAAGGAATAAATGATGTTGTTGAAGATAAAATGCCTTGGCCGATGAATTTGAAAGTGATTGCCTAGATGATTTTTCATCAAATTCCTGATGAAACGATTTTTCCTGAGTCTGAGTTGGATGAAATATCAAAGTGAAGTATGCACCAGGCGGAATGCAAGGTGATACATCCTTGAGGATGATGAGATTTGGCTAAGGCATGAAGGATTGAACGCCAAGTTGGCTAGTGAAGGCGATGAACGCTTGGAAGTTAGAGCGTGAAAATCAGGTAAGTAGAGTGAATTTATGTTATGAAGTGTTCTGATACCCTTCTCCTTGCTTGTTTTGCAGGAGGAACGTCAAGACCAAGTGGTGATGACTTAGAGTAATGAAACAAGTGATTCAAGACGACATCTCAACCTCGAAGGAAGAAAGTTGCAAGAAAATGGCTAAGTGTTGAGACTTAGTATAACTCAAGTGACAAAGAATGGAAGCTCGAGCAAAGTTGAAGAACAACGTCAAGAAGAAGATCAAGAGCAATTGAACTCCAGATTCTATCAAATTTTATTATCTGAGGAGACAATCTTAGAGACCCTTTTACCCTCCTCCAAGCGATCAACAGAATTGGCTGAACGCGAACAACAGAGCAGTGTGAACGCATTTCAAAGCTGGAATCTTCTAGAAGATGGTGGCCATTAATGGCTCATTTATTACCCCACCCCTCTTGGTGGCGGTTTTAGGGTGAATCTGTTTAGGGCTGAGGTGGCACATCCTGACCATCCAGCCAATTGTAATCTGAGCCATCCGTTGGACTTGGCCAGCTATATAAAGGAGGAGTCCCTCATTTGTATCTCATTAGACATAGAAGTAGAAGCTAGACAAAGAGAGATTAGAATAGAGAGACAAAAGGGCGATAGCTTAGAGTAACTTAGTATAGATTGATAGTGTAGTTTGAAGAAGAGGGAAAGTTTTCCCTTTGAAAACTTTGTAAGAAATTGTTGTGAACACTCTCTCAATAAAAGAGTTTTTCATTGATGGTGAATTTCGTCTTTGTTGTGAGTAGCTAGCAAGGTTTCTTCATCCTTCCGATTCAAATGGTAGAGTAAAATAGTTCTAAGTAGTATAATTTCCATTCCATGCAAGTAGATGTTAGCTGTGGAATGTGGTGTTTGATCTAAGCAACTTCGTCTATCCATACCACTAGTGTATTTGCTGATGGTGAATGCGCCTTGTGTGGTCAACTGGAATATCATGTACTTAACTTCGATCATGATTTGTATGTCTATATGCGTCGTTGTGATGGTATTTTCATGCTAAGTTGTGATCTGAACACCTTGAACTACTCCTCTGAAGATTGCACTGACTCCGTGGAAGCTGTCCGAGGCGAGGCAAAGCGAAGTTTGGTTGAAAGTTTGTTGAAGTTGAGCTCCATATCCCACGCCTTAGAGTAGATTAGAATCTCCTTAACCCTGCACCATTTCAATTCAGTACTTTCTGGTTAGAATAGGAAACCCGTGCTTCATTGATAAATCTGTTGAATGGAGAAAACCCCTTCCTCTGCTATTGAACAATTCCGTAAGTCCCCTTGAAATACCAGCAAATCACATTGAGCCAACTGAGCCTATTCACATTAAAAGAACCTTGGAGTTGAACGCATGAACTTTCTTGCAATCTTAGCGTGCTGGATACTTTGATCAAGAGAGAATAGGGTAGCCGTTGGCGACTTTATTCTACGTTGGTGCGGTCACGAAAAACACATCAACAGGATCCAATTCCCGCTAACACTCTAAAAGTGCTCCATAAGTTCATAGAAGAAGATTTTAAGACACCAGCGAAACATTTGCAAGATGTCACAGACGTGTGCACGGTGCATCATGTAACAAAACAAAATGTGGCATTAAGGCTGCTCACCACTTCTTTCAAAGGGAAAGCCTTAGACTGGTACAGATCCTTCCCCCCAATTCAATTGGTACTTGAGATCAACTCGGAGATAGCTTCTTCGACTAGCTTGCAGAGAAAGGCAACCGGTCTTCCTTACTCCAACAATTGATAACCATCAAAAGAGCTCCCCAAGAAGCTGTCACATATTTCAATACCAAGTTTAACAAAACCTGGCAAAGGATCCCCGTGGCGGCTAGACCTCCAATGGGAATGGCTATTGTTTTCTACTTTAAGGCATTTAATTCCGACATAGCCATGATGATCCAATCGTTGGGAGGACAAACCCTTCCAAATGCATATGACTTGGTCGTTAGAGCTGAGAATAACCTTATAGATGTTGGAAAGCTCCTCCCTGACCACCTATGCCTGTATTCCTCGAAATACTTCTGCCCACAAAAGATTGCCTTAGTACCTCTACTGTGCCCCCTTCAATCCCAATGCGCAGACTAATGCAATTGCCTCTACCTCGTTGGCCATGGAAATGAATGATATGAAAAATCTGTTGCGGACTTTCTCTAATGAAATAATTAACCTTAAGAGGCAGCAAGTTGTACCTCCTAAGCCTACTTACCAGAAATTTCAAGGCAATAGACCTCCCTTCCAGCATAACCAATACCAAGGAGTGTGAGCAAATAATCAAGCTCAGCCTTCAAATCAGATAGTCCTAGTCCCAAGCCCGCTATAGTCTATATCGCCCAATCATAACAGAGACTTGATGGTAGATCAAAATAACCTAGCGGACGACACTAATTCATGGTGCTTCCCTTGTAACGACGCACACATGTCCCGGAACTTCCCTAAGGGTAATCTCCAGTAGAGGGTTTGAAAACAAATGAACCAAGTGTTGGTGTACGTTTTATCATCCACCGAACACACAGAATAAAATGTCCAAAGACACTCTATCCTCTCTTGAAAAACCACCGCGTATGCTAAGATTGCGAGAAGATCATATGGCGATTCCAAGGTTTCTTTTGTCAGGTCTTGACGTGTGGATAAGCTCAATGGGCGTTGTGATTTGCTGGTAATAAACAAGGGGACTTACGTTAAGGAAATCTTCACAAGTTTAGGACTTAGGGAATTTATCATTAAAGGCTCTCTTCAATTGGGACTTTCAATTTGGATCTCAAAAAAAAATAGCAAATCACCCATTCGAAGAAAGTATGAGCAATACTTCACCATTGAATCGATACGATCAATCTCTCATTCACTTAACCAACTTTCAAAGCAAATTCTATTTAATCTAATTCTAACTTTAATCTATGGCGGAAGAAGATATGCAACCTCGCTTACTATTTGACAATAAAAGTTATTCAAAGCAAATCATGCATAAGAGCTTTTATTATTCGAAATAGTCTCAATGCAACAATCTCTAATGCCCAACAATATTACAAAATGAGGGGTGAGCTCAATTTATAGGCTCCCCAATTACAATTCAATGGCCAAGATTGATTTCAAATCAACGGCCGAGATTACAAAATAAAACCCTAATTAGGGTTTGTCACTTTCGACCAATGAGAAAATTCCATTTGAGGACACTTGTCCTTTTGCTAAATATAAACCAACAATAAAATAGAAAGTTGTTGCATGTTGATTTGGAAGAATTTGATTGGTTGGAAGATGACGAGGCGCCACCTCAGCGTGCTGGATGCCTTCCTTGGTTGTTTCATTTTTCTTCCACATGCTTGCCTTAGAATATTTTCCTTGCCAATGACTCTATCTGTTGTGCTTGTTCCTTCCTAGCTTTGATCTTGGATTCCTTTTGAGACTTTGATTTCTTCTTCTCACCTGTACTGGAATCTTTGAGGTCTAGAATTGAAGTGGGTTGCTTTGAAATTCCTCCTGCTTGAACTGGGTTGATGTTATTCCTCCGGATTTCCTCTCTGAATTCTCCAATTTGTGTCAAGAAATTGTCTAAGTAAGAAAATTTGTTTGGAACACTCTTATTGTCACCATCTGATTCTGATTGGAAGCTTGTCTTTAATTCTTCAGGAGATGAAATCCCTCAAGAAGTTGTCCTGATTGCTTCTTTCAAGTGCCTAGAATCTGGAGAAGAATGCCTCTGTGATTTCGCCACAATGGAGGAAATTGGAATTTCCTCTGTGAAGTATTTCCCAAACTTAGCCAAATTTTGGCTATTTTGTAACACCTTCATGTGGACCATTCAACATTCAGCCAAGGTTTTGGCCATCTCCATGCTCGAACGAACTTTGCCTATGGATTTGCCTTCAATTCTGAATCTGGCTTGTGCTAAGGATTTTATTCATTTCTTCTTTATTTCTCTTCATCCTTCCTGTTTTCT
>VDFB02332878.1:0-21767 GCA_007258455.2 Sequoia sempervirens
TTAGAGCTACCACTGTATTTGTTAACCTATTCTTCTCCCAAACTATCTTGCCCACTTTGTTGTTTACTTTCAAATGCATAATGTTGCTCCTTTTTTATTTCAAAATACACCTTCTCCCTCTCTTTTTTGGCTATCCTACCTTAGGAAAAATTTTAAGTTCCCTAAATTTAACATCTCTTGAGTAGAAAACCTTGAAGTTTTATCATGTAATTTTGCTGCTCAAACTATATCTAATATAAAAAACCTTGACGTTTTCTATATTTCAAAGATTATATCCTTTGACATTCTCACCATAATTGATGAAAATACACCTTTTGGCCTTGAAAACTAACTTAGTTCACCACTCCTTAGGCACTTGAATAAATTCCTCACAACCAAATACCCAAAAATGTGTCAACCATTAGTTTTCTTCCAATCCATTTCTCACATAGCATTTTATTTTTTTACTACAAAAGTTGGAGACATTTTCTTAATGGTCCTCCTTGACATGCCTTTCCTTAATATTGTCTCACTTTGGAGAACTATGTCATATTTCATGTCACCCTATCATTAATATTGGGATGCATGTATTGGTGTGAAATTGATAGGTAAATAGTTCCTTTGGTTGAGGCCTTGTACCTCCTTGTTGACCTACCTATTGTGTAGGTATTCCTAAGTGTTTAAATGTTGATTTTTATTTGTCTTGGAATGGGTATGAAGTGGGTTTCATTCTCATTCCACTCAATATTTGCTTGATCTTCATTGTGGAGAACACCATCCTCCCACATGATCATCATTGTGACTTGTCCCACACTTTGTGAATTATTCTACTTGTGCCACCATAATTGGAGAATTGGTGATTGTGTCTCATGTCATTGTGCTATCATGACACCTTGCACATGTGAAAGTATGCAATGTGAAATGTAAATGCCACACTTACAAAGAAAATAAATTGTTCATCCAAATCTTTATTTTTTTTGGTACTCAAGATTAGTATGTATTTTATTAAAAATAAATCATTTATGTAAATGTCTACCATGCTGGGAGAAAATTAACTCAAAAAACCAAATAGTCATCCAACCATCATAACCACCTTCAAAAAACCAGCTACCAAATCGAACTAGCTACAAGAACGACAGAGTATCCAGCCAAAAAGACACCACAAAAGCCATATTCGTGGTTGTTTCGCTAACAAGGCTTCCAAAGGAACTGATAAACTAACCCTAGCCTCTACATATCAAAAAATTCTACCCAAAACCTGACTTACATAAACTTGTTTAATTTAGCAAATTCCACAAATTTAGACTTCCACTCCATGCCTCCAACTGCCAGCAACCCAAAGAATTTCTTCAGAAATTCGATCGCAACCGCCACTAACATTCAATGTCTCATCAAACTCGGCCCATGCAAATCCAGGAAGAATGGGAAGATCTTCATCATCTCCTTCGTTCGAAACCTCTCCATGTCACAGGGCCTCAGACAACCCTTTCCTTCAATCACCACACTCAGAACCTTGTCCACTCCCTCCACCAAGTCCTCTCTAAACATTTTAACCAACAATTTTTTTGCTTCTACCTTCAGAACTTTACTATCCAGGAGCAATGCCAGGAATCGAGATGAGACGTGTAAATTGTCCCTTCCATACTTTGAGCACTCCAAATGACCAGATCCTAGGACCATTTTCATGACCGCCACTACCAACAAGTCGTTATTTAGCAGAATTCACTTTAATATCTAGTTAGTAACCTCCCTGAATGCTACTTGCCTCATCGATGACCTCAAAGAAATCGAAGTATCAGCTCCAAAACAAATGAGGCCCACCATTGAGACCTTAATAATAAATTTTGAAGGCTTCGCCATGAGCCAACCAACAATGGTTGCACCCAATAGAGATGAGAGAAGGATACTTGAATACGCCACTTTTGTCTGCAAAGAAAGCTATTCACCAAAATGAGGTTGGCTTACAATATATAGAAAATGTGAAACACAAGGCTGTCATTGCTAGCCATGAATGGTACCCCATCCAATGTGCAAGCTGTCCTTGCATAGGGGAGAGAAACCTTCACCATAAAAAGCACTCATCTCAATGTGTTGGAGAGGGAGCCATAGCTGTCCTCCTATGTGAACCATATATTGTGCGATAAGACAGACCTTAACTCATATTTCAAACGTGAGTGCCTACACAACACTCCAAGCCCCGTCACCCATCCATTGTGGCATCAAATGCTAGCTCCCTTTGCTAGCATGGAGGGACTCCTGCCCATCCTCCCACTCATCCAAATCTTGTTCTTTAATGTATTGGATGAAATTTTGAGACATAAAAAATAGGGCTTTGGATACAAAAGCCTCATTTTTGGCAAAGATGAAAATACACGATATTTTGTAATGACATTATAAACTTTGACAAATGCATATACTTTATGAATGTAGAATTTGCATGACAATTGCAGTATAGTTAGTCAATCTAAGCAACTTTTACAAAGTACAAATTTATGTATAACACCAAGAAATTAATGTAAAAATTCACAACAAGAATTAATGTGCTATTTATAGGGGTAAAAGAAATGACTATAATAACCTCTTTGTCAAAAATGAATTAGGGCTTCAAAATTTTTCCTCCATTGCTATAGCTATTTATAGGCTCTAATACCACATGATAATAAACATACACATGATCAATGGAGGAGGAAAAAGAACAAAGAAAACACAATTACAATAATATTATCTACATTCTTTCAATTCAATTAGAAGCACGCTAGTGTACATATATAGCACAATGTGGAATAACCACCTAACCACCTTTAGTTAAGCAGGGTGTGGTTAGTAAAGATCAAGAGACATAAAATTATAGGGTAGAAAATAAATTGAGGTATGAAATGTGATCATATATTCAACATTAAATTCACATGTTCAATTGGTGGCACAAGCAATCAACAATATAGGGATTATTTTGGGTTTTCAAGGAATTCATAAAACCTCCTAAAACAACTAATGCATCAATTACAATGTTGTTCCAAGATTTCTAAGAGCAGTTTAATAACTTTAGAGGATTATTTTGGGTTCCCAAATAATTCATAAACCTCCTAAAGTAACCAATGCATCAATTGCAATGTTGTTCCAAGATTTCTAAGAGTTATTCAATAACTTTGGAGGATAATTTTGTTTTTCATAGAAAAATAATATTTGGGCTACCAAACACAAGTTGACATTTTATCAAACGTTGTTTATTAGGGACATTAAGGCCCTTAATATTTCAAAAGACAAATTTCATTTCTCAAGTGGAGTAATCTTCCCCCTTCATTATGTATGGTAGCCATTGATTGTTTGTTTAGAATCTACTTCAATATTTACCTTAACACTAACTTGTAGCTCTCTATTTTTGTCTTCCTACCTCTTCTTTTTCACATTGATTTGTTGATTAATCGTAAATTCAAATTTGAATTTGCCAACCTCTAAAATTATTTAAGAAATCCTATACCTCTATCAAACCAAACTATAATACCTTCCCCAAACTATTTAAAAAATAATTTATAAAAACGAATTAAACTATTTTTAATTTTTGAAATAAAAAGATATAAATAATATAATAAAATGTAAATGGTTTGATTATAATAATAATTTAAAAAATAATTTATAAAAAAAACAAATTAAAACAAAAAAAAAAATTAAAACAAAAAAAACAACTATACAACCTTCAATTAAAAAATACACTAGATATTCATCTACATTTTATCATGTTAATTATATATTTTTATCTCAAAAATTCAAGATAAATAAGGAAAAATAAAAAATAACCATCATCGGAGCATATAGGGTGTCCCCCATGTCATATCAAGTGACCAAAGTAGTAATATTCCTTGAATGACATATCAATTTACTAAAATACATTAAATTTGAATTAGTTGGAAATAATTGGCGATAATATGAATAATAAAGCAA
This sequence comes from Sequoia sempervirens, assembly GCA_007258455.2. NCBI lineage: Eukaryota > Viridiplantae > Streptophyta > Pinopsida > Cupressales > Cupressaceae > Sequoia > Sequoia sempervirens. The sequence continues at coordinate 3,919 of VDFB02332878.1, forward strand.
ATCCAAGCTTGTTTGGATTTGTTTCCCATTTAAAAATAAATGAATCAATCTATCCATTCAAATCTCCTGTCAATGGCGATCCTAGTATGCACGCCTTCCTTCTCCAACTTCAAATCTGTTTACACCCCGCTGCAAGTGCGATGCTCCTCTGGAAAAGGTTCTTTCCTGTTACAATTTCTCAAAGTTTACGTTGAATTCACAGGTGGATTCAAACAGCACAACATTAATATCATTTTATCAGGGATAATTACGCGGTAATTATTACTGTTCATTTATGGCTATGGCAGAAACTCAATTAAGGGACGATTGAAATGAAATGAAATGAAATATTTTAATGACGTCCACGAGGCCAAAGAAGCCTATGGGACCCAAGATCAGCACCGGAACAACACACAGCACAGCCCTAGACACAATGGAGGTGCCGTTCGAGATCAGCCCTTCGAGAGTGAATTTTGATGATGAAGTTTGCAATTTTGTCGAGTCTTGAATCTTCAAACAAGGTATTTAAATTGTCAACCTGCACCGCATCCCCATAGCTGGCCCGGATGTCTTTATAAGCTGAGCATTCTATGATAAAGTGCCATTCTGTCTCCACCATACCTTCGTTACAAAAGCGGCATATTCTATTTTCCCACTCTTCTTTAGGAACCTCCCACCTACCCGTTTCACACCTAAGATGGTGTGAACCTAGCATTCTATTGGAGGAGGAGGTCGAAGCCCATCCCCGCTGGCGGCGTTTATCCCGCCAAAGACCATTGCAGGTTCTGCCTACTTACTTTTTGCATCTACACTCAAATTTAAAGACCAAGATAAAAAACAGTTTATAACAGAAAATTGATTCTAGTAAATTGTTGCAGTCAATGCGGATTATGTGATACTTATTTCATTGCTCATGTAAAGAACGCTTGTGCCTTCCTTGGGGATGGCATGTCAAGAATTGAGGTATACATTTTTGTATTTTCTAGCCATGAGTCGTTCTTTGATTTGTATCTGAATTTAAAGACTTGGAATTGATTTTTTGCAGCAATATATGCATTAAATTGGAATCTGGCTCTCATCATGGTAGCGATTCTGTAAACGCTGCCTGCTTAATCACTCATTAGAATTGTAGACAGCTAATTGATTTTTTCTTGGATGCTAAGGCTAATCAACTGGGCAGTCCTGTTACGGGGTGTATTTTGTCAAACCTGTTCTTTGAATAAACTATTTTGTTAGTAGTATGTAAATTTTCAGGTCTAACTGTAAGGGATTCATGTTTGCAACCAAAAAAAGGAGAGAAACTTAAGGGTTTTATGGGTTTCCTTCTCGCTGAATTGAGTATTTCCTCCATATTGAAGGCAGATACAGAGTGATCAAGATATTTTTTGTTCATTTCTTGAAATACACAAGTAAACTCAAGCGTGCAACTCTCTCCTAGATGAGCAAAGCCGCGATTCATGGTACCATACAAAATGTTCTAACGAATGGATGCAGTTTGGAGAAAATTTAGCTTTGTGCTTGATTGCTTTAACTGAAAAACTGGTGGTAATGGACATTTTGAAATAAATGGACAATATCCAACTTATCTAGAAGCATGGAACAAAGTTATCAACACCGACATTTTCAATCATTTTCTCATCAAATAGAGGATTGTATGGTAGAGTACTCTTGTCCTTAGATACATTGATACTCTGCTCACAAGAATCTAGAACAAGTTAAAAATGTTCAACTTTCAGATCCTGGAAGAGGCAATTTCGGAAGGTGGAAGGAAAGGATTATAGAGCACAGTGTAGGACCATAACTAAGTTTGTGACATATTCCTATCAACAGTCAACCCAAGGTCGACACCACAGAGCAGCTTCATTGGGAGCAACAAACAATGACCAATTTTTTTTAATCCTCCAATCTTAAGTATAACAGAAAGTCTACACTGTGCAGAAACTCATTGTCACAAAAGAACAAACAAAAGTTTTGTATCTGTCCTCTTTGATTCCAAGACTGTTGTAGGAAAGAAAAGTGCTAAATCCTTCTTTTGCAGGCATGATCCATGATCATACATTTGCAAGAGCTGAGTTTCTATAGCTCACAACTTTGTACCTATTAGAGCTGGATCTTTATCCACCTACAATCTTAGAAAATCAGCTGGTAATACTCATCAAGGAGCATCAAGATGATAGGGTTCACAGAGAACAGCTATTTTTTGTCAACATTCAAATCACGAAATCATTGGTCACAATGAGTTTTCATTTGGGGAGCCAACGTAACATAATTTCAGAATTAATGGTTAATCAGTATGAGTTGATAAAAATACATTTGATTCTGTTTGCACTTTGTTGACAATCCAATGATGCCAATGATGTGACAATACATGCTCATGTTCATCATCATGACAAAGTTTATTGTTGTAATCTTTGTGCTGTTCCATTGGATATACGTCTTGATCTCTTTGATCTATATCTCAGGACAGAAACATAGAGTTCTGTAAACATGGCAAGCTGTAGAGGTTGGTGAAGAATAGACACAATTGGTGTTTTCTAGATCACCATGGAATCAAGCCTTGGAGAGATGTTGAGATCATTGGTATAGCTCACACATTTCAAATTCATAGAGTTATCCCCACGCACATGAACAAATTTTTTTGCAACATATTTTATTCTATTCAACAATACCAATGGATTGCTCTTTTCCAGATTTTATCCTGCTGGATGTAAAATTGGATAAATTCCATGGAATGGAGCTTTGCAGCAATGTTAAGAATCTTGAGATCTTTGATATAGCTCACATATTTTAAACTCATAGAGTTCAAGCATCTCTACACACATGACCAAAATTTTTTGCAACATATTTTATACTATTCAACAATACCAAAGGACAGCTCTTAACCAGACTTTAACCTTCTAGATGTAAAATTGGACAAATTCCATGCCATTTATGTATTATATTGTCCTTGTTGAGCTGCTGTTGTTTGCAAGCTGCACATTTCGAGAGTTGCAAGCCATGTGCACAAAACCATTACCAATCTTCAAAGGCACTTTTACTGGTCCGAGTTACTGACAGACTACAAATTGTCATCAACATTTCACACTTTGCAAAATTATCAATCCTTCTTATCTGAAGCTTAATGGAGAGATTTGATAGAGTTGATTAGGAAATTTATTTTCATGAATTAGCTCAACTCAGACAAATCCATACAGTTGATGTGTATGTTGCTGATTTTCAGAAGCTTTCAGTTATAATGTCTGACCTGTCAAAAAGGAGGCTTGCAATATTGCTTATTGAAGGATTAGCTCAACCTCTTAGAGGCTTAGTAAAGGCTTTTGACCCTACCTCTTTACAAGAAGCTATTACAAAGGCCTTGGATTTTGAAAATTTGGTCCCTAGGATCATGCCATTTGTATGAGCACCACAAATACTGTTATGGACTTCCTAAAGTGTAAGGTTAGCATCATCCAAGTTGAGATATCTAAGCAAAGTGCCATCATAACCCCTACGATAGAACATGCTGCCAAGGATGGTATAATGAGATGCACGTTGAATAAGGCACTTACATTTTGTGGATGACATGTTTGGAGAGATGGTTTGGTTTTGGAGATAGGCATAAATGTCATTGTACCAAGGATTGTCGAGACCAACAATGTTACATATCATATTAGAATTGGAAGATCATAAGCAGGTATAAGGAGTTGTTCCACAAGGAAATGATATTCTTGAGCTTCATCAGGCACATTTTGAAGAGATCCAATAGTTGCCATTGCATCAACAACTTTGTTATTGATATGGGGTACTTGCTCAAAATATATATCCAAGAAGTACTGTTTGAAACTGTCTACTGTGCATTTATAAGTCACGAGTTTGCCATCCTTGGTAGGGAACTCATCATTGACCTGTCTAATTACCAATTGTGAATCTCTAAAGATTTGTATGTGCTGAATGTGCCATTGTACTACTAGTTTTAGACCAAAGATCAATGCTTAATATTTTGCTATGTTGTTTGCATAAGGAAAGCCAATGTGGAATGCCTTTGGAATGAAATCACCTTGGGGGGTGATGAAAAGGATGCTTGCCCCTGATCCATGTGTTGTGAATGATCCATCAAAGTATAATGTCCATGGTTTCGATTCTTAAATGTGAAGGATGGATTCATCTGGAAATTCTATGTTCAAAGGTTGATAGTCTTGAATGGGAGCCTTTGCTAACTAATTTGCTATAACTTGACCCTTGATTGCCTTTTGATTGAGATACTCAATATCAAACTCACTAAGGAGCATGACCCACTTCGCCATTTGACCAGTAAGGGTTGCTTTGGACAACAAATATTTCAATGGGTCACTTTTAACGATTAAATGAGTGGTAGCATTAAGCATGTAATGTTGAAGTTTGTGTGTGGCAAAAACTACTGCAAGGCAAGATTTTTCCATGGATGAGTAATTGAGTTAACATCCAACCAATGTTTTGCTAAGGTAATGGATCGCATTCTCTCTTCCTTGATCATTATGTTGAAGCTAAGAGGGCACCTAAGGCATGTTGAGTAACTGAGATGTATAACAACAAAGGCCTATCTAGAGTGGGTGCCACTAAAACTAGAGGATTAGATAGTTATTCCTTGATTTGATCAAATGCTTTTTGGAATGACTGATCCCACTCAAAGTTGACATTCTTTTGAAGTAGATGTGAAAAGGGATGACACTTATTTGCTAATTGGGCAAAGAATCATTAGATAGCTTGGAGTTTCCCCTGTAGACTGTGTAGTTGTGTAGGGTTCCTAGGCAGTGGCATTTCTATTATTTCTTTTACTTTAGATGAATCTATCTTGATGCCATATCTAGAAACAATGAATCCTAATGGCTTTCCTAATATGCCTCCAAAGGCACATTTCTTGGGATTTAATTTGACTTTATACATGTAAAGAACCGGACCAATTTTTTTGAATTTTTTCACAAGTGATTACAATGCAACACGCACCCGTTAAGGTTAGCATAAACCAAAATGATGCGGAAAGTAACTCTAACCAGAATGTACACCAGGATCCCGATGTGGGCAAGGTGTGAGCATTGGTCAGAGGATCTATGCAAATGCAAAACTGAAAGGAACTCTAACCAAGAATGCGCCTATGCAGACGAGCATATGGTCAGAGGATCAATGCATGTTGAACAGAATGTAACCCTAACCAAGAATGGCGCCAAGTGATGGCGAGCATATGGTCAGAGGGTCCCTAAACTACTCAACTGAAAGCAAATAGGCGGCAAGCCAGACTCTTCCACTTATTCAGTGGGAATTACAATTCAATAAAATGAGAGATAAGAGAGGAAATGCTGTTAGTACTACTAACAGCTTACAATAAGATAGAATGTTCACTTAAACTGAAGTTTTTTGAGTCCTTTCATACTGCAAATGATTAGTATGTCTTCACAATATCAAATTGGACTTCCAATACTAAAATTTCAACCAAGGAACAACTTTCTTAATTCTGTTATATCAGTCCTGCAACATAGAATGATGAAATCTGCAACATAATATCCACTCAAATGTTCATAACTTGCTCAAAACACTCTCTAATGACGTGAGACAAATTGCAGATTGCTCTATTGATAAAGGCGCCCAAAATGAACACTTAAAACCTCACCAAATAACTCCCATTTATTTTGCACACAGTCCAAGGTACTTCCCAAATGGTACGGCCCTCTAGTAGGGGCGATTTTGCTAGGAGAAATCAGAAACTTTGTTATAAATTCCACAAATTTGCAAGAAGGGTCGCCCCTTGTAGACAAGATGAAATAACTAACACCCAAAACAATATCTTTTTGTATTTTTGATTTATGAATGAAAACTGACTACAGCTATGCAACATCAACAACTCTGAAACATGACAAAATGCTTGAATAACATCTACCAAATGCAATAAAACTCAACTACAATGCAAAACAACCCAACTACAAGCTAACCTCTCAACTAGTTGCTATCTTTCAAGCAAGAAGATGAGCCAATGCTAGGAGGTGTGCTTTCCTCGAAGCGAGTGCCTGAAGACAATTTAGCAGCATAACGGTGTAGTAGACAAAAGATCCCAAATGAAGAGCTAAGGCCTGAATAAATAGACAAGAGAGAAACATCTAGAAGCTTCAAGAAGGCGCCCAAAACCCTAATTTCAAATTCACCTTTTCCCTCCAAAAGATGGCGTCCTTTTTCACCATTGAAATATTTCACTTTTTTTAAAATAAAGTTAAATCCCTCAGATAGGCGTCCTTTTCCTTAAGCTCAATATTTGACATTAAAAATATAATTTATCTCTCCATGGCGCCTTGACCCTCAAAGTTCCCCTTTTTTAAAAACAACTTAAAGTTGTACTGCTAGGCAAGAGGGTTTAATATTAAAAATATAATATTATAATGAAAATACTTATCTCTCCAAGAAATATGCGCCCAAGACCAAGAATTGAAGTGCCAGCTGAATCAACCGAAGAAGATGACCAACTGAACTGAACCCAATCTGTCCACTGCCAAAAATAGAATTTACTAAAAATAGTAAATTCGTGAAGTTGCCCGGAATGCCAAACTGAACATACCACTGCGAAGCTCTCTGAAAACCCAGAAAGAATCCACAATCAGAATTCCAAACTTCAAGCAACAACCTCCTCAAAACTAGGAAACCCTAATTTCACCATCCGCGTAGCCTACGGGTCTCCGGAATAGGCCAACGGTCAACTGAAATGATCACAACTGAGAAGGGGACATTACAATACACCCTGAGCCTCTACAAGATATGACACAAGGTGACTGGGTGATCTATTTTGAGTTTTGACTTTTTTAGGATGTCATCCACATAATTGTCAACAATATCATGTAGCATAGCATGGAATATGACAGTCATGGCCCTTTGATACTTGGCACGAGCATTTTTTAGATGGCATGACTTTATAATAGAATGTTCCCCCATGGGTGATAAAGTCTGTCTTATGTTGGTCTCTCGGTGCTATCTAAATTTGGTTAATCCTAAAAAACCATCCATAAGGGATAGTGTCTCATGGCTAGCTGCCAGATCTACAATTACATTAATATTTAGAATTGGAAAATCATCTTTAGGGAAAGCCTTATTGATATCTCTAAAATCAGTACATACCCTAATTCCTTTGGTTTGCTTGCTTACAGGGACTACATTAGAAACCCGTTGATGTGATTTTTGTGACTGCACCAATCAGCAGAACAAAGTATCCAAAGGCTACTCCATTCTCTCTTGATGAAAGTACTTCGTACGCTAAGATTGCGAGAGAGATTGTAGGTTCAACTCTAAGGTTCCGATAATGCAATGGAATACCCTCAGTCGGTTCATTGTGATTTGCTGTTTTCATGAGGGGACTTACACAATTGTTCACAAGTACTTGACAGCTGACAGCAGATTAATGATAGAAGGGGATTTTTGTGTGTGAGGTGAATGATTTGGCGATGAGGTATGTTTTTCCTATACTAACCAAAAATGTACTGAATTGAAATAAGTGTAGGGTTTTAGAAGATCTAAATTCTATACTAAAGCAGGACGTGGATCAATCTCAACAGACTTCAACTAGACTTCGCTTTGCCTCGCGTTGGACAGCTTATACAAAGTTGGTACAATCTTCAAGGGAGCAGCAAGAGGTTTTCAAGTCACAGTTCAACATAAAGACACCATCAAGATGATGCATGCCAAGACGTGAATCATAACTGAAGTTAAGCTTGTAAAGTTTTCCAGTTGACCACACAAGGCAAACATGCCGTTAGCAAGCTGCTAGTGGTATGGATTAAAACGAAGTTTCCTTGATTAAACACCACAATCCACAACTAACATCTACTTGCATGAAAATGAAAATTACTCTAATCAAACTACTTGAAGTAGAAGGGGTGAAGAAATTTTGCTAGCTGCTCATAACAAAAGACAAATTCACCACCAATGAAAGCTCTTTTTATTATGATAGTTTTCACAACTTCTTACAAAGTTCTCAAAGGAAAACTTTCCTTCTCCAAACTATGCTATGCTAAAAAACTGTGCTAAGCGATTACAACTATACTATCAGTCTCTCTGCTCTATTTTCTGATCTAATCATGTACAAATGAAGGGGGGAAGCCCCTTTTATAGATGGCCAAGTCCAATGGACGGTTCAGATTACAATCAAATGGAGGGCTCAGATTAAGCCACATTAGCCCTAACGCTAAAAACTGCCACGATGAGGAGTGGTACAATAAATGAATCAAAAGATTCCCACTCACTCCCAAAATAGCAAAGGCAATCAATGCCCACTATCAATCATCTAGAAGGTCATCATCCAGAAAGGCATTTCTGTTCTCCTTCTCCTTGGCTGCAAAACACAAATTCCTGGGTCAAGACGTCTTCGAACCCCTCCTTAACCCCAGACGCGGCCATAATGTGATGAGTTTCCGAACTTTAACATCAGAATCGTCATTTCATGCTAAGTGCATAAGACTTTCCAGCAACGTCCAAAGCATCCCGGAAAAGTTTTGAATAATGCTTCAGAGGAAAAGTTTGAGGTGTGTTCTCAAAAGCCAATAAAGTCACCTTCCAAAAGAAAGGTGAAGTAGCCCACTTCTCAAACCATTAGTAGTTACTTCCTCAAAAGTCACTCTCCTAGCAACAGATAGCCTCCTAAAGTGTTTCCCGTGACTCCATCAAGAATGTTTGTCATGGCCCTTTTGATTTTGGCTGAATCTGCCTGCGTTGCATCAAAGAACCCTCGGCTTGTGACAACTGAAGAGTACCAGCTGGCAAAATCATACCTATTACCCTCCTATATCATGCCTCACTCAATCAACGTCTGTAAGGGAGTATGCATCAAAGCCTCCAAACGTTGAATAACCTTAGTTTGATAAGTATGAGCATTGCCCCAAGCCTGATCAACTACATCCATTCGTGCCATAATGCTGGAAGCTTGCTGGTAAGCATGAGCAAGATCCTCCATAAACTTTTTTTGTCTCAGCATGAACTCTGGCAACCCACTTATTTTCTTTTTGTGCCATCCTCCTCAAATCTTCCAAGCTGCTGACAAACTCTCTAGGAAACTCGGCTGGAAACTCAATCGTCGGATTCTCTTGCCCACAAGGACGAGACAAGTGCTATACATAACCTATCAATGTCTTATGCTCCTTCTTCAATTTCTTGTATTTGCCTTTAGTTTGGAGCAATCTGTCCTTGAGCGCCTGGTAGGAGTTATCACACTCCTCAATTATCTATGCTCCAGTGGGGCGACCTAACTCCATGGTGGTGATCACATAATTTTGTGGTACAGTCTCATCTCGATCACACTCAAACCTTGGCACAGCCACGTGAAGGGTGCGAGAGCCATCCTCATCTGTTGAAATCTTTGAAAACTTCCTAGCTCTCTTCTTTGTTGGAGGTGCACTGATCCTACTCAAGAATTCCTCCATCTCAACTGCTGGATCAGCCTCTTCATTGGGGCTCCTCCTCATCCTGTCTCTGAGCCAATCTGGTAATATCTGCTATATGCCAGAAATAACAAATGGCTGTTCATTTCTTGCTTCTTCTTCACGAACCTCTTCTCTAACTTCATCCTGACGAAGCTCATTGGCTTCTACGAGCTGGGTGTCTCCTGCTCCTGTCTAGTAACTGTATCATCCTCTAATGTTGCCTCAAGCTCATGCTGGAAGCGTGTATTTGTAGCCGTTTCTTCATCCTCTTCCTGCTAGTTATCTCTGGTGGGTGCGTTGACACTTTGGCCGACAGACTCCCTTCGTGGCGGCTGATTTTCCTTTTGTAAATTTTGTTCCTATTCAATATATTTCTCCATCAACAACAAAATAGTGAGACTTCTTGTATACTTGGAGAATGTGTCTCCAATGGCGTAGGTGATGCTATCTTAATTCTTGGAGGATTTGGCTGAATTGGCTCTTTCCTTCGTGACTCTAGAGCTCGAGCAACCTGTTTCTCCTTTGTGGCAGTTGGCGTCCTATGATCTCCCATCAAATTATAAGTCAGAGGAATTGACCTGCTCTTAAGCCTATTCACATGCCTCTCAACCCATCCTCTGGTGAATGTCAGGACTGGTATGCAAAGTGTGTCTAAATCTGCAATCTCCGGCTTTGACCAATTTGGAAGTGGGAGTGGTGTATCCCTCACAGCCTCATAATTGGGATGAAGAACATTCATGTCCTCGTCTACCTGGTCTGGTACTGGAATAATCTCACACTCCCTAATCATGCTCAAAGGTAGTCTCAAAAACATCCTTCTTACTTCAGCCTCATCCAACGCACTAGCGTAATAATCTTCAATATTTGCCTCATGCCTAAACTCCTCTAATAGTATCCATCTGATATTCCTGTGGGGGTCATAATGCTGCCTGCTGGTGTGATAAGAAAGGTGGAAAAATTGAAGCTCATTTTCAGCTTCCTTGGCTGCCTGTAGTGAAGGACACACTTTGTCTGAATTTCCCATGATGATTGGGAAGTCAAGTCCTCCCTTCTTCTTTCTCTTCTGAATTTTATCATAGGCAATGAGTTGCCTAGATATTTCTAACATCAAGATCTTGTTCGTAGGGTATTTGGGCAATCTATATGGGTATGAAGAAAACCCTTGCAGACTAATGTAAGTAAATTTAGGAAATTGGATAAACCAACACCCATACCTTTCTATCAACTCTTGAGCTTCCTTCAAGATCCTGTGATGAGTTCTTTGCTGAAGTGATCTCGTTATGTGCATAGTGAAGGCGTCATTGACTCTTTAATAATGAGATGTGCTTGTCAAATGCAGCAGTGGACAAGCCTCATGAATTTTGAACTGTTGAGAGCCACACCCAATAGGCTCCTTATATGATATTCCTCTATACTTTGTCATATGAGCCAACATGTAGATGATGTATGAGCCCATATAGAATTTTTTCGTTCTTCTTAAACTCCGGAGCTGCTCATGCAAATTATCACTAATCATCACTACCCAGTCAATATGCTCCTTGCCTTCCAACACGAGGTTGATGTAGTAAAACATCCAAGGCTCAAAAATGAACACCTGGGGACATCCTTCGACTCTGCTAAGCATCATAATCAGATATCAAATATTCCTGCTTCAAATCATTTGAGATTATTTGCTTCAGCAACTTTGTGCGAGTGGGCTTGAGCTTGTTCATCCAACGAGAGTTAATCATATTAGCACATCTTTCAAATGTTGAAGTATACATCCGCTCAACACGTTCTCTCATTTTGTAGATCATCTTCTTATGTGAAGGAATTCCAAACGCTTCGCCAATAGCTACAGGTGTGAGGTTGGTGAACAACTTGCCATTTGGTGAAGTGATAGTCCTTCGGTCTGGATTGTAACAGTTAGCGCACTCCATGATTAATTCTAGGCACTGAATTGCTGGTGGAAAACCAACAGCTGCATATAGTCCACTCCTGACAATATTGTGAGAAGTGATCGAAGGATGATGGCCTCCAATTCCCATCATTCGACATTTTAAAGCTTCCATATTGAAAGAGCCCAAGTTTGTGTCAGCCAACTTGCCCAGCTTCGAAGAGAATTTCGACTCCGGCAGGAAAGACTTGCTCAACTTCTTGATCATAGCTTGTCTGGACGCATTTTCCTTGCTGGATTCAGCATTGTTGTCCTTGCCAGTCGCTCTTACTTGAGCCATTCTGCAAAAACAAAAGATAGTCATCAGCAATTTAACTTAGAAAAAATATAAAATCACATTGGGGTTGCCAACAGATTTTTCGAAAATGAGAAGCTACAACACTATATTCCAACTTCAAACCTCAACTTCTCCTGCAACAACTTCGAACTTTCAGTACTTAGAGAATTCACTTGCAGCAATAAAACTTCAGCACTTCACTTCAGCCACTTTAGACTTCTTCAAACTCACACTCTTCTTCACACTACAATCCTCTTCTTCTTCAAGTTGAACTTCTTCACCAAGTTTTAGCTTGCACTTCAACAACTGATAAAGAAAATGAAAGTCATTTCAATTCTTATAGCCAAGTCAATTTCTAGAAGAGGCCAATTTTAGCAAGAATTTGAACTTCCCTCCTCTAGTAGTTGCAACACTTGGCGTCTGGCGTCTGGAATATTTTGACCTTCTAGAATTTCAAGAAGATTCATCTCCATTGGTCCAGGCATATTTCACTTTAGCATTTTAAAATCATCTTTTGAAAATATTAACTTCAATTGCACCCTCTTTAAGAAATTTGTTTCACCAGCTGAGGTACTGACACTTTGATTTCACCCATATCTGGTTCGAGAAGATTATTCTTATGAAGACTTCGATCAAAATCATCTAGGCAAATCAATTTCAATTTCATCAATCAAGGCATTTTATCTTCAACAACCTCCTTTTCCTTCTTGCCTTAGAAAATTTTAAATTTTCCTTAGGAAATTCATCAATCAAGTACCCATCAAAAATCTTCATCTCAAAATCCTTGGCGAGGTGTGGAAATTTTTTAAATCAATTCCTTGTTGGAAATATCCAGTACCCAAAAGAAAATTCCCTTCAGAAAGCATCAAATTCATGGTTCTATAAACGAAGGGGTACTTTTAATTTTTTGAATTTCATACCTTAGAAAAAATATTTTCATTAAAATTCATCTTCATCCTTAATGCCTGGGTGTATTTTTCTTGCTTGGCCTTGACAATCCTCTTCAACCTCATGAAGTTGGCGCATTTTGATGTATCAACTACCAATTCATCCATGCCTTAGTGAATTTCATCACCTTCTCAAACTTGGGTGTATTTTCCTAGAGGAGGAGAGACTTCAATACTTAGAATTTTTTTTTTTAAATATCAGCACCAGCATGGGTGCATATGAGAGGTCTAGGAGGAATTTTAATTTTGAACACCTTAGATAATTTTTCTCCCATCCATCTTTCTCCAATCATGGGCGCATTTTGCTTGGGGTGGAGGAATTAACAATACTCGAGATACTTCCTAGAGCCACCACCTTCAATATCCTTGGGCGTATTTAGCATGTCTAGGAGGAATTAACACTTAGCAAATGTCTTAACTTCATCTTGGACTTGGGCGAATTTGACATATCAAGGTGGAATTTTCTAAAACTTAACAATTTTTTTCTTCACACCTCTACAGATGGGCACATTTCACTAGGTGCATAGGAATTTCCAATAACTTAAAATCTTTTACTCCACCCACCTTCACCTTGGGCGCATATTGGGGGTGGTGAAGGAATTTTTGATACTTAGAACATTTCCAACGTCCTTCAAGGCAAGATGACCTGGGCGCATTTCATGTGCTGGGAAGGAACTTAACACTTAGCAACTTTTCCAACGTCCTTCATAGCCTAGCAAGTTGGGCGCATTCAAGGGGTCAAGGAGGAACTTTGACTTGCCTTGGAAACTTTTCTCAACCTCACTTTACCTTGGGTGCATTTGAGGTAAGGAGCAGGAATATCCCCATGCCTTAGAAACTTTTTCTATCACCACCTCTCTCTTTGGGCGCATCTGAGGGTAGGAGGAGGAATTCTCAGAGTTAGAATTTTTTATCACTTCTATTTCTCCTTGAGGGCGCATTTGAGGTAAGGAGTAGGAATATCCAATGCCTTGGTAAAATTTTCCTTCACACATGTTGGAGATGGGGGCATTTCATGACCCCAGCAGGAATTTAACTCATTTTCCCCACCTCCCTTCATGACAGGGCGCATTTAGGGGTATAAGCAGGAATTAACAATGCCTTAGAAAATTTCTTCCATTCTAGCTTCTAGCATGGGCACATTTGGAGCAGGCAACAGGAATTTCTCACTTGAAACTTTTCCATCCTTTAGCCAGCTTCACCTTGGGCACATTTGATAGGGCGTGAAGGAATTTTCTCAGACTTAGTCATTTTTTTGGCTTGCTCGCTCCTGTTTTACTATATTTAGTAAGTTTTTGGTTTTCACTCTTCTGAAGCTTGGATTGATTTGAAATTTTAACCATAGGACCTTCATGACCTAGTTAAGCTGTTCACACTGCCATCTCGTGCTAACTTGCTATTTATAGCATGTTTCTGGAGGTGTTTTACTATTTATAGTAACTGCTTGATTTCGAGACTTCCACAACTCTGATCAACTTGAAATCTGAATGGTGTGATCCTCATGGGATGACTTGTCTGTTCACACTGGTGCCTACTGCTGACTTACTATTTATTGCCTATTTTTGGAGTGCCTTCCTATAAATAGTACGTTCTCAGATTGCCTTCAAATTTCACTAGTGGGAAGCTTTAAAGATATTGATCGCAGTGGGATACACCGGTTTTACGGTCAGCATTTGTGACTCATTTTTACGGGTCGAAGGTGAAACCCTAATCTGACTTGCATGTTGCTAAAACAATGTCCGTTTGACCCCGTTTCTGTTGCAGTTCGCCCTGTTTGTGATACTGAGGTGCTGAGTAGCTGCCGAAGTGATCTTGCTAAAAATAGTAAGTTTGTGAAAAGTGATCAACTCTATTTGCATGTCCGCATGATTCGCGTGGCTCGCCGAAACCACTGCGAGATAACGACTGTCGCGAAAGGATCAGGCAAACCCTAAAATAGCCCTCGAAGATAGCTCTTGAAAGAATGCGATCTGGTTTTGCAACGTTACGCCAGCGTGAAAGCTTTTGAAAAACCACAAAGATGTTCAAACATGTAAGGGCGGGACCAAATTTTTTTTGGATTTTTGAAACAAATGCAACAACATACAAAAGGCACCCATTAGGGTTAGATAAATCAAACCAGCAGTTACAATATAACTCATTGCCAAGAATGCGCACTCAATCTCAACAAGAGAGAGGCTGTCATATGGCAAGAGGATCGTCAGTACAATAAATCAGAACTGCAACTGATAGTAACTCAACACCAAGTATGTGCTACCCAAACCAGAATGGAATGAGGCGACCATATGGTGGAGATTTAAAGAAATACAAATGCAACTTCGAAATAAACTCAACACCCAGAATGTGCTTTCAAACCCAAAGTGGGAATGGAGCTACCATAGGGCGGAGATGTAAGATATTACAATGCAAATCAAAGTAAATAGGTGGCAAGCCAACCTCTTCCACTTATTCAGTGGGCAATTACAAACATGATAAGCAAAACTGAGAGAAATGCTGACAGCACTACTGTTCAGCTTACAATGAGAAGTAGAATACCTGCAAGATCAAGGATTTAAGCTCTACAAGTTGCTGCAATAGTAAAGATGTCATCCACTAGGTCAATAATGAATTCCTAACACCCGTCCTTCGCTAATATGCAATTTTTTCAAGTCTGATCTGACAGACCAGCAACATGAACTACAAAACCAGCAATACATAAACTCAATGAAAAGCTCACAACTCACTCATTTCTCACTCAAATTACATGAAAACTGATGCAAAATACTCTTAAAATGATGGCGCCTAGTTTAGTTATGAGAAAGGACAGCTAAAAGTGGCTATTAATTAATGGCACGGATCCCAAAGCACTCCAGAAAGGGCACCCTACAAGGAATGACGAATTTGCTTTATAAAATCATAAACTTAGTATTAAAATCTGCAAATATTCATGAAGGGTCTCTTCCAACAGAGAAAACCAATGAGACAATACCCAGAACAACTCTTTTTGTATTTTTTGATTTATGAGTGAAACTATAGATTCAGCCTTGTTATCAGCAACTACAGAAAATGACATAAAATGCAATAAACTGAACTACATAAGTAAACCCAAACTACAAATGCAAACCTCACTACAAAATGTCACTCAAACAAGCAAACCTCTCCACTAGGTGCTATCTCTCAAGCACGAAGTCAAGCCAAGGCTAGGAGGCATTCATTCCTCGAAGCAATCCTGTTACCATTTCGGCAGCATAACAATATAGAAGTCATAAGATAATAAAATGAGGACCTGAAGCTTCCTTTTATAATTTGAGAAAGCCTTCCAGAAGCTTCTAGAACACAAACCCTAATTTCAAATTTGAATTGACTCCTTTTCCCTCCAGTTTGGGTGCCCCCTTTCATAAGGTTGAATTTTGACTTTATAAAAAATCTCCTCTTCATAAAATGGCGTCCTTTTCTCCAAGAAGTATTTTTGACTTTAGAAATATCAAAATAAATCCTCATGAGATAACCACCCTCAAAGTCCCCTTTTTAAAAATAACTTAAAGTCATATTACTAGGACAAGGGGGTATTTTATAAAATGAAACATTATTGACTTTAAATGACTTATTTCTCCAAAATGAACCCCTTAAGCCAAAAATCAGAATTACCCAATGAACTGCTAGAAAAGGAAAGCCTGCTGAGCTGATGCTGACTAGACCACTGCTAAAAATAGAATTTACTAAAAATAGTAAATTCAAGAAGTTGCTCAGAATGCAACGCATGCGATACCATTGTGAAGCTTTCTGAAAACCCAGAAAGAGTCTGCAATCCAAAATCCCAAACTCAGAGATGTAGCTGTCATAACTTACTAAAAATAGTAAGTTCGGAAAGGTTGCCCAAAGCAGTTGCAAATCATACCTCTGCGAAGCTCTCTGAAAACCCAGAAGGAATCCAGAATCCACACATCCAAACTCCAACAAGCAGAACCCTGAATCTTCAAGAGAACCCATCAAACAGCTGGAAATCCTAATTCTGCCACTGACTTGCCGACAGCACACTGGGAATAGGTTATCAATCACTGAAAAGTGAAGTGCTAAAAACGGGGACATTATAGTCCGCCCTTCCCAAAATTGCTTGTCCTCAAGCAATACCACCATAACTCCATAAAACTTAAGACTGATCCATAACAAAACAAGTATGATCCCAGGTTCCCAAACCCATCTCAGGAAGGTCCCACCATGCCGATGCTGCACCACTCTGATCACATCCGTGAAAACATCATGCCAATGCTGCACTAACCTTCCTTGTAACCCCAAAGTGTTACTATCCATGATACTCAAACTGAAAGATCTTAAAGGATGGAGATCAATATCATGCAACATCTCATGTTCATAATTCCCTAAATTAACAGTATCAACCATACTACTGTCAATCACAATTCTAAGCAATAGGGAAGATGGTCTACTCAAATCAAAATCGAACTCCTCAGCATACCTCCACATGGTAACAAACGGAACCATGACTGCAAATGTGACGTCTTCAAATCCTCTTGCAAAGAGGAAAGCAATCCTTTGCAAGAGCTCAACAAATTCAACCTTATGTCTTCTCCTGAAGCTACTATGCATCAACTGAATTATACCGACACCACCATAAAAACTTCTAATCACTCTTACTGTTCCAACTCCAAGAGTCTCAGAAGGGAAAGCCAAAGCATGTGGAAGTTCGTTGTCCAAAACCAATATAGTAAAGAAACTATCACAATTTGCTTCACAAACCTCCATAGGATGAACTCCAAAAGTAGAATAGGTGCGAAGGAACAAATAATCTCTACTGTTCAAGGCCGAAGTCAGCGAAGTGCAATCTGATTTTAGTACCTCACATAAGAAAAAACTGCAGCACCAAAGAAATTCCCAAGTGTGAGTGTATGATATGAGCATAGAGTTGCAAAGTAACACCTCAAAAATGGCCGGAAAACATACTAGAGGAATCCCCATCTGAAAACTACCGCCTCGTTGGCAAGTGGTGATGGAAAAACTCTCCCAAATGAGAGTAACTCCACAAGTAACAGGGCTGGTCTGCCTCCAACCAGCAAGCACAAGTCTCAAAATCTGCTCTTGTCTTAGCCAAGGATCAACGCCAAGAGCAACCAATTGTTCCTCTTTCCAATCCATACTCAAAATTTCTCTCCAATCCATTTGTCGATGAACAAACGGAACCATCAAGGGGCTGGTAAAGAAAGTCACAACATCATTAATACTGAAATTTTGACCCTTATCCTTCAAAAAGTCCTTCTTTCCACAAGTAATAAGCTCTATCAACCCATATTGAGAATCCCAATCATGGA